>MDKH01114595.1:0-12048 GCA_005239495.1 Nicotiana undulata | reverse complement strand
TAGCCGCCCGTTGACACTGTGACACTAGTCCCGGCACACACTTGTTATAGTTATCGGGGTTGTGTATGTATTGGGCCTAGCTGTGGTTCAGTTTGTTTCTACAGCCTTGCCCCATGTCGTTATTGTATTCCGCACTTTCATTGTTTTTGTTGTTCGTTGGCTTGCCTAACGCTACCGTTAGGCGCCATCACGACCTGGACCGGTTTTGGGTCGTGACATAAATCTTGATAGACAACAAAGGTTTAGCTACTAATTAATTAATTTAGAACAATACTCCTTACCTAATGATCAACTTAACTAACTATCTTTAATTAAGACTAAGATCCTAAAAACTGGTTAACACAGGTTAAAGTTCAACTTTATAGGATTAATCACTCAATCGACTAGAGTTAATAGTTAAGCCTAATTACACTAATGAATTTGTTTAAACCAATTAACTCAATTGACTACTGTTTTAATTCAAATGATTAGTCAATTCAAGTAAATTAATTAGGCAATAAGGAATTAGTCATACTTAATTAGTAGACCTAGTCAAAAGGTAAAATAACTAAGCTAACAACTTAGTTGACCTAAGTCTTAGATAACTAGCTAAGACCAATTAACTAAGTTTAAGAACAAATGATTCACTTAGTCTCACATTTAAATAATTCCAACTTCTTCAACCCATGAGTTAACTTAGGTAGCCTCTTAAGTAGTTAATTGAATATCTGTCCAAGATAATTAGTTTAGGATTAATTAACTAAAACAAATTAGTTAACATGGGCCTAATAATTAGTTAAGTTTCTGATTTTAGTAATTGACTAGACTAAATCAGTTAACTTAATTTAAGGAGTTAAAGTGATTGACTTACTTTAATTAATTAACTTAAACGTAGGTAATTAGTATGAAACTAACCCTAAACTTCTAATCTAATTAGTTGACCTAACCTTAGTTAAGAACAACTAGTAGTCACCTAAAGGACATAACTAGTGTTAGTTAACTAGAGTTAAGTAATAACCCAAGTGAGTAACCTTGATTACTCAATGGTAAATTCAGGGACTCCAAATGGTACAATAGGTAATATAGACTTAGCACATCAGATTTTTTAAGGGTAGAAAGGTCTTTAATATGTAAGAATAGTCTAGAATAGGGGCAGTTGTCCAAAAAAATAAGATTGACAACTGCCCTATGTACTATTATGTACTATTTACAGCTTTTTGAATTAGGAATATTCTAAAAAGATACCCCATTCCCAAATATCTATAAAGGGACTCTCTCTTTACATTTTTTAGGACTTTTTAGACAGACCTGGACTCTGAAAATTTTCTTTACAGTCTGAAAAACTCTTTTTATTGGATATAAGAAAACAAAAGAGAAAAATCTAACTATTTTATTCTGAACAGAAATCCATCAGGGTATCATTTGGATTATCGGATTCTTGTTCTTCTTGGGTATCTTGATTCTGAGAATATTAATTATTTACATTCGAATTTCCTGGGTTAATTTCCTATTGGTTTGCTTGGTTCTGGTTTTTGTTGACTGCTGCTGGATTCTTCTTCTTTTGCTGACTGTTGTCTATATTTGACCTTTATTTGGTCAAGTTTTTACCATTCTTCTCTTCAAAAGGTATGTAATATCCCACTTTTAATGAATTTTCAGATCAAAAGCTGTGTTTCATTGTTTTGCAAATTTGTATCTGTAGTCGAAGTTCCTTTATTCTTGTTCACATAAAAAATAAAAATCTAAATGCTGAATTGATTCTGTGGTTTGTTCTGTATTGTTTGATTCTTGTTGATATTAGACTATGAACTTTTGAATTTTATGTTGTTAGTGTCTATGAAAAGGAGTTGAAATATGTTATGTTGGAATTTCTTTAAGAATCTTCAATTTCAGAGCATAAGTATAGAATTTTTGGTGTATTAGCATTGTTGGACATTGAACCTGACCTTCTCTGTGGTCAGGTTCTTTCCATAAAAATGCAAAAACATGTTTTCTGTTTGTGTTCTTTATTCACTGAAGAGACCCCATAAGCAAAGTCTCTATATAGTTTAGAATTACGTTAGTATTAGCACTAGGGTAGATGAGTTGATTTCTTGATAATCAAACTCACCCCATGGCAGTGCACAAACTTTAGTGCGGTTGGCTGAGGTTTACCCTTTCAAAAGGGGTATTAAGCATGTAGCTAAGAAGGGCACTAGAGTGAGGAATCTGAACCTTTGAATGGCCGGTATCCTCTAAAATACCTAAATAATCAAAGTTTCTACATAGTTTAGAATAATGTTGGTATTAGCACACTAAGGTAGATAAATTTAACTCTTTAATAGTCAAATTCGTCCCATAAAAGTGCATAAGCAGTTATTTAACTGGCTGAAATCACTCTTTACGGGTATAAAGTAGATAATCAAAGGCTTCTTGGAGGAAAAATCTGAATCCCTGATATGATCAGATTTATTTTCTAAAAAACATGCCTAAATAATCAAAGTTAAAGAATATGCGTGGATTGAGGGTCCAAGTTATAACAACGGTAGTCTGGTGTGAGTTTGATCCTTTCATGATCATATTCACGCCAAACGAATATATAAATGACTCTGTCTTTGAACAGACAAATGCAAGCATCATCGGAATTGAAATTAACCCGTTCATGGTCAGTTTGGTTCCGATGAATGCATAACACCTGATGAGTTGGGGTGTTCTACATATTACAAAAGGAAAGCTTAAACGAGATGCCTCAAGGAAGCTTCAAGTCAGTAGATAGAAATTTCCTTTATTTAGTTTCATTCATTTGGAAAATAGAATAGCAGTAGTTAAGTTACAATCCCCTTGTGTGTTGATTCTCGTTGTAATGTAACTTAAGACTGAACACTACTAAGTTAATATTCATATGCATTTTTATCTTACCGATCTGAAACTCTTGGAAATGGGCTAGTTTTTGTTTGAACTGGCCCATCAGGGCTCAAATTAATCCGGACCCCAGGTTGTTGGGCTTGAAGGGGTCTAAAAGCCCATAAGTCTTAAGGTTATACTTTAATTTAGTAGTTATAATAATGGGGACTGTTAGTACATGATCAGAATAAAAAAAATTTACTTTGTATAATCTCAGTGAAAAGATGAATTCGTCTAAGACTCCATTTTTTCTAGATTCTTATGATTTACCAGATTTGCTTCTTTTCGTCTCTGATGAGTTTCAAAAGATACAAATACAAATCTGCTAGTCAATAATGATTCGTGTAAACCTGTATCCAAATCAGGCTCCTGGTAAATATTTACGAAAATCGTTCCAGATTCAGTGACTTTCAAAATATACAAATAGGAATTGGCGGCCCAAACATGTTCAATTCATTTCGTATCTTTAAACTTCCTGAATTCACAACAACAATAAATATATGAATTCTATCGAACAAGACTCAATGCATGTGAAATTAAATAACATGAATTCGGGCCCTTTGAAATTGATATAACTATTCAATCAATGACCTATTATAATTGAATGTGTCAATTTGACTTTTCTTTGAATATGTGACCTGTGAATTAGTAAATTTTAGAGCCTTCCTTGTTAGCATGTTTTAATTACGTCACAAAGCTTCACTCTTCTTGCAAAAATAGACTAAAATTAGGATTTGGCCAAAGGGTTAATTCAGTTATGGGGCTAAAATGAATCATAGCCCAAATACTTTCCATTAAGATAATGAATCCAATTTCAGATGATTTTATCCCATAGGCTAAGGATACTCCCTTTAGATTAAAATTACAAAACCTAGTGGAAAAATCAAATATTATTCCAAAACTACCATAATCCACACTCGGGAGTGGCAACTCATGCCCCCGACCCTCAACTTCAAACATTAATAAAATGTACATAGCAACCACGGGTGCATCTCATGTGATGTGTTTTCCATGTGCTAAAAAACAATAACTGTACGCCAACGTAACTTGTCCAAAATAAATCCATAAACGTCCTAATTGATTTTAAAACTAAAATACTCCTTCAAATGGAAATAATAAAGACTAATCGACTATCGCCTCAAATAGGCATTATAAAACCGTCATGATCATTAGTCTTGACCACGTAATCTACACTCGGGTGTGACAACTCATGTCCCCGACCTCAATTAAAGCTATATTAAAATCACGTGTTGCAATTACGGGTGCATTTCATGTGGCGTAATTGTAACATGTACAAAAGCATAACAAGTGCACGTTCTCGTGACTTGTTTTCAAGATAAATTCATACTTATCAAAAACGGCTGAATTTCAAAAAGTTTAAATATGCAATAGGCTAAAACACGTAAATAATCAGATAATTTACGCCAAATAATAATAGTTAAGCGACCGTGCTAGAACCACGGAATTCGGGAATGCCTAACACCTTCTCCCGGGTTAACAGAATTCTTTACTCGGATTTCTGGTCGCAGACAAATCAAAGCAGAGTCAAATCTTTCTCGGTTTGGGATTTTCAAAACAAATAGTGTCCCGGAGCATCGTCAAAAATCCGGGTGGCGACTCTGAAATAATAAATAAATTCCAAAATCGAATAATGTCACTTTAAGTGGAAAAACTCCCTTATTACCCTTCATCAATACGGAGTAGTGAAAAAGGAGGTGTGACAATCTGCAGTGAATTATATGTTTATACGGTTCTCACTATTTTTATTCTCGGTTGCATAAATGGATTTTTGAAATATAGTTTCTACTAATAAAATTATTGGTAAAAGTAAATTAATTATTTTATTATATTTATTCTGCTCATCCTTTTCATTATTAAACATCTTTAAATTATATGCTTGATTACCATTTTTATTTTTTTCATTTTGAAAATAAAATTTAGTTATTATATAGGTTAGTTTATAGCATAGATATGGAAAAAGAGGAAAATATCGTAATATACAAAACACATAAAAGAGATAAATGTTGATACTATAGAGGTTGAAATAGGCATTTTAAAAAGTTCATTGAGAAACAAGAGAGAGTATGACTATTCTTCAAACTAGAAGGGCAATTTGATTTTTAGCAAAGTTTGGTGGTGTAAATAAAGTGAATATTTATTTCAAAAAAATAGTTAGCGAATTTAGAAATTATTCAATATTTAGTCACTTTTTAATGCAAAAAATAAATTTTTGACAAAATCCTTAGCTAAAATACAAAAAAACTCAAGGAACTTTTACTAAAAGTGAACATTTATCACGAATTATTCCTAGTGTATGAAAGGTGAAGTTCGAACTCCAAAAAAAGTTGGTCGAGTTAGAAATGTGGTAGTTCAAACTCCACGAAATGACGTCCAAGTCCACGAAGAAGAGAGTGGAGCAATCATCAGTTACTCTCTTCTCTCAGAATTTCACTATCAACACATCGAAGATCGTTGCAACGCGAACAAGTGGCGGTGAGTAGGCTCCTAAAACCAGTAAGCAACCAGAAGCTAAAAATCTACCACAAAAATATCCGTCCCCCCGAAAAGTAGTACAAGTGGCACTTCAGAAGGAGAAAGAGAGAGAGAACAAGTTCTTACAATGAATCTGAAATGAATCGAGGAATGCTAGTGAGTAGGCTGCAACGCGAGATGCTAAAGGAAAGCGACAAAATGACTCCCGCTGCTGCTGTTTTAGTTCTTGGTATTGTGACTCTATGTTCACCACTATCTAATCATTTGAATAAAACATAAATGCTAATAAGGTGAAATGATCTGCATCTCATGTATGCTCAATCAACACGACAGATAAAGCATAACAAGTTACGATAGTAGGGAAAATTGGACCAAGAAGCAGAATATCTCTGCATCTCAGGCCTGTAACCCAATGCAGCAGTTAAGAAAAAAGAAGAATACTCGGGCACGTCATTTAGTCAACTAAAATGTGACAAGATTTTGTCAAATCCAAGACATCAGTGACATGTCCTATAACTAAGAAGTAGTGCTAGAGCTCTTCGCCAAATGCCATAGCAGCATCCTTCATTTGCTAAAAACAGAAGGAAATAAAAGAGGGAGAGATAAATTAATAAGAGATAAACTACATGGTTGAGCAGTACGTACTCTGTTGATCATTGTTTATTGGATTTCTAATCCAAAACTATAGGAAAATACTCTATGCAATTACTTGACACTAGTACAAGTGTAGAAAGATTAACCGACTTGCCAATGTTTCTAAAAAGTAAAATAAGCTCAATCTTAGCAGGTAAAGATTGTCTTGTATGGAGCAGCTAATTAGATTTTCCACATGAGAGAGAGAGAGAGAGAGATGTGACGGTGTCGTTGCAGCTAAGGATTTAGTTCCTCTAGGCAGATTGCACAATGATTCATTCCACTGAAGAAGGTGACTTCTCAAAAGATGCAGCAACCATTTCTGCACCTGTGGACTGTTTTGGAGTTCCGTAGTTTCCATGAAAGGTTTGGTTTTGGAGATTTCATCTTCCAAGTCCGAGGGAAACAGTTGCCTGAAATTGGAAAAGATTTCTGCAGCTATTAGCTTACATTTTTGTTAAAGTTATATAAGCAGCCTTGGCAGCATTTTCTTTTGCCCGTTTCTAAAAGAAGATGATTTATCTGTTCATCGCTCAGTTACACGATACTTAACCCAGGAATATAACAAGTTTTCCGTGTCAATTTCCTAAATGGAAAAGGAAAAAACTAGTACCTAGGGTCCAAATTAGCTGTTTCGAAGGTTTTTGCATACCCCTCAAGAAAGACATTTATTTGTTTGAACTATTCTTTATCACTCAATTAAATGTCTCGCTTAATTAACAATCCACAAACTGAGTAGAAAGGATGAATGTGGAGAAACAAATATTATAGAAAAACGTCAAACAGTTTAGAAAAAAATTCAATTTGTCAAAACAACAAATAGTATAAACAAGATACAGTAAGAGATATACAAGACAGGTTGACTACCTAGACGATGAGTGTTTTACCTTTTGCAAGGAAACTGTTGCCAGTGTCATTAATGCAAGATGTGCAACAGAGCCTTCTGCTTCCCCTGCAATCCAGTTTGCTCCAGAAGGACCATTGAAGAATTCACCAGCCACTGCTGAGAGAACGGCTTAACTTCGGTATACATGCGAGTCTTGAGGCCACAATCAGGGTTAAACCAGAGTAGTTTGGTATCCTGCAAGCATCTTCTTGATTCTGTTAGCAATTTCATCGGTGGATGGAATCTCGGATGTTGTAAATCCAGGACGAATGCCAGCACCATAATTCACTCTCCCGCGTAACACGGAAATTAGCTTCTTAGCTGACCTGGAGTTCTCAATGGTGTCACGTCAGCTCTATTGTCATAATTATGATTGATGTAATCAACACCTTAGAAACTATCAAGAATAATGTTTCTACAGCAAATTCTAAGTTATAGGACATTGATATTCAAAAAGTCAGAAAATGATAACACCTAAAGATAACTAAATACCACTGAAAAATGATAATCCTAGTAGACTTATAATGTGCACACATAAGGAAACTCGAGTTATTTCTCATATTAAGAGTGCAATAAAATATGATTCTGAACATAAAGCAGAGTAGCAAAAGAATTAAAAATCAGAACAGGTGTACCTCTTAAATAAGCTAGCTTAGAAACCTTAAGCAATGTTCCATTGTCGTGCTTTCACCTTCTTCCATTCCATTGGATGTGATTTCTTTGGCCAAGGAAAAGGAAATTACATCATATTGATAACAAGTGAAATAAATATTCACTTCTAACTTCCCGAGTGAAATTGTGGTATCATGTTAAGCAAAGAAGGATCCTTTGCTGAAACGTGTATTAGTAACTCTAGAGAACTTGCATCAAACGAGAAGTCCCTTCCACTCATTTCCTTTAAAAAAGTGTTCATTTCACTAATTTTGCCACACTTGAGAAATCCTTGCACAATAACATTGTAAGTGCAGTTGTTTGGTGAACAACCATTGTGCTCCATTTTTATTAGCATATCTTTAGCTTCATCTAACAACCCTTCTAGACATAGTCCATTTATTATTATAGTGTACGTAATCACATTGGGAAACAATCCAATCAGAGAAAGCTTCTCAAAAATAGCATGAGCTTTGTCGAGCTGACCATTTTTGCACAATCCGTCAATAATAACAGTGTAAAATTCAATATCAATATCTTTTCTCTTTTTTTCCAACTCATGAAATAGCAACATAGCTTTCTCAACAAGTCCATTCTGAAAATAACCACGGAGCAAAGTGTGATTAGTGCATAAATCAGGTATGAGCCCCATAGAAAGCATATCAGTAAAGAATCTTTGCGCAGTATCAGTTCTTCCAACTTCAAATAAACCTTGCAAGATAGTACTGTATGTAACAATGTTAGGTTTTGGTCCATTTTGAGAAATTTCACGAAACAAATGCATGGCCTCATCCAATTTCTTTTTTTTACAGTATCCATTTATTAATATGTTATAGCTAATAATGCTAGGCTCAATGCTCTTATCAATCATCAAATCAAAAATTCTCCTTGCTCTATCCATTTGACCGCGCAAGCAATATCCATCAACTATCACACTGTAGGTGATCACATCTGGCTCTACACCTTTTCCAATCATGAGTCTCATCACCTCCTCAGCATCTTCAACTTTCCCTTCTTTGCATAATCCATCTGTCACTATGTTGAAGGTGCGCACATTTGGATAAATATTAAGATTTACCATTTCTAAGAACAAATTCTTAACCTCTTCCCACTTGCCAAACTTACATAAACCATCAATCAATGAACTATATGTGATAACGTCCGGAGCAATGCCTTTTTGTTTCATCTCTTCAAAAAGGCTAATTGCAGCATCTAGCATTCTATCCTTGCAAAGAGCATCTATAACAATGTTGTAGATGTATGCGTTAGGCTTAGTGCTTCCTTGTTCCATTACCCTAAGCAAATCAAAAGTTTTTTGAGTATGACCCCTTTTGCTAAGCCCATTCATGACAATTGAATACATAAATTCATTAGGCTCACAAATATTCTCTCGCACCAACTTTTTGAACAAGTTAACCGCATCTTTGATCTTATTTTCCGCAAAGAGTCCCCTTAGTAAGGTGCTGAAGGCGACCACATCAAACGGAAAGCCACTCTTCAAGTAAATGGCTAACACCGAAAATCCGCAGTCAGAACGATGCATTAGGCAATAATTATTAATCGCAATACTCAAGATGAAATCATTAACTGGGATGCCTAATTTCCGCATTTGTCGAAAAAGGGAAAGAACAGAAGAGTAATGCTTCATATTTACCATAGTCTTCAATAATTTAGAGAAGCTAAAAACAGAAGGAAGAGGCCGCGTTCTGATCATCCGACGAAAGAGAGTCAGAGCATCATCTAAACACTTGACATTCTCAATATTGCTACGAGATGAAGAATAATATCTGATTGCAATTGGCGAAGCAGAAGGTGAAATAGCAGAAAATGAGATAAAGGGAATAATACCATTGGAAGAGTAACGAAGCAGAGAAATTCTTGTCATCTGATTGCAATCGCCGACGAGAAATTCTGGGTGCGATCTCTGTGCCCTAATTGAAGAAGGAGCTGAAATGCGACAATGGGTTTTCCAGCTAATTGTTAAATTCCCTAGTTGACAGTTGGGCCCTCTTTATTTGTATTATTTCCACATTTGGCTTATAAATGTAGTTTCTGTTTTCACTTTTAGTCCTCACGTGTTCTAAGTGGAAGAAGGGGTATTGTATTCTGAATTTCCATTTGGAGTAACGTGCTCTCTGGATTTCCTTCTCTCTTAAGCTTAATTTAATCTTCCTAGTTCAGAAAATTTGTTTGGTTGGAATTTTATTTTTAGTATAACCAATCTTAATTCACATTATTTCAACTTTAACTTGAAATAGAGAATTTACAGTTGAAAAACTAGTTTGAGGAATATTTTTAGTGAAATTATTCACGGAACTTGGTAAAAGTTTACATGCACCAAATATTTACACCAAATTGTATTAAGTTATCATAAATTAAGATAAAAACATGTGTTACATTTTCGTTAAGGTGATTTTAATGTAAGGTTCGAAATTGAGTTTTTGTACATTCTGTCATTCGATTCTCATTTTAGTGATGGAGTGAATGAATGAAAGGTCTTCAAATGCACATAGTATTTTACTGAAGTTCATGTGGGAATAAAAAAGCAAGGATTGCGAGGCAACTGCTTGACAATGTTGTGGGTAGCTCATATTGCAAGGTCAAGAATGAACCTAATAAATCCTCTGTTCCTAAAGAAAACTATAAGAGTTTTTGTTGTTGCTAAATGTTTTGGTACCATTGTATATACAATATGTTAACTATCCCTTCCAAATGTTAGACTAAGTATATAACTGAGTCTAGCTTATTTAAGTTTTCAGGTTTACTTCCTCATATTTGTATTTACGCCTAGCTTATTTAAGTCTGCTTGTTTCCTTCCTAATTTTGTATTTATTGCGCATGACCTTCCCACACTTAATTTTGTTGTGTTTCTTTGGATTAATTGCTTTTGCTCTTTCATTTTGGTTGAGCATTAAGGTTATATTGCTAATCCTGGCAATTCATGAGAAGGTAGGACCATACCTCAGCCAACACAGTCTTTCTTCGCTCTGACCATACTCTTAACTAAAACTTTTCAAGTGTAATTCTATACTGATTTAGGATATGATTGTAATGCTTATTACTGTTTCAGTCGTTAAACTCGTGTACCATTTATGGGATACTTGTTTCTCTAACCTCCTTCAGGATCCCTGCTATTTCTGTCATCACCACTTTTATCCATAATGTTATTATAAACCCGTCCATCCTGTATACAAACAAAATCAACCCTCTGTTGATTTCTTTGAGGTCCTCTTAATATTAGAGTCAGATGTTTGGATTTGGGGGAACACAAACAGCTATGTATAAGCTGAGTTGTTCATCCTTGGGACAAGCTCTACTTGATATTTTTCTCGAATTGAATAGTCGAGATAGTTATCTTTAGCCTTACAGAACTTTCACATATTTCTTTATGATTTTGGTCTTAACATTTATTACTTTGTGTGTTGATATACCTATTAATTTCAATATTTCAATTGTTTCTGCAGGTGGGAGTAAAATCGTAAAGGAAAGATCAATCGCCTTCACACCCTAGACTTGACAAACAAGAAATTACTGTTATAACGGAGGAGATGCAAACAAAGATCGAAAAACTTCAAGATGACATGAATAGCAACATGAAGTGTCGCCCAAGTGTGCCAATGCTAAGTCTATCAAGAGTTCAATGCCGGTAATGTTCCACTTTTGTAATTGTTATGTGATTTGCATTGCATATGTATGATGCATGTATTAATATCTATATAAAAGTTTATTAACGCTATGTTCTGTGCTTCTTTCTAAAACTGTACACTCTCAAGTGTCTGCTGGCTTAACACCATATAACAACTCGATCAAACATCATATTAGTATTTTTTGTTCGACGTATCTCAGGATCAATTAGTGATAACTAGAAATTCTGGTACTATCATTTTTCGATATCCAAATTATATCATAGATAAAGTTCCCTTAGGAATGCAATCATTATATCAAATCTTATTTCCCCTCTAGCATAAAATTTAAACGAAAGTTACAAATAATTGAGAATGAACATATATTATTTTTTCCGTAATTAACTTATTCTCAACGTATCACAAACTCAATATTTGTAGGTACTAGGTACTCTACCTTCGTGGAGCTTAGCAAAATTTCTTGACATTTGGGGTGTGTTTGGTATAACAGTAAATGTTTTCCAAGAAAATATTTTCATGGAAAACAAATAATAATCTTATTCATTTTCTGGTGTTTGGTACGCAAATTAAGGTAAATATTCTCTCAAGAGTATTCATAAATAATTTTGATACAATAACATGAAGCCATAAACTTTCGAACCAACAACCTTCCGAACCCACACATTTCATAAACTTCTGAACCGCAAAACTTTCAAAACCGCGAAATTTCGAACTCGTAAACTTTATAATTTCTAAACCCGTAAACTTAAAAACACATAAACCTCTGAACTCATAACTTTGAAACTTGTAAAATTTTGAACCTGTAAACCGAAAAATTATAAAAGTAAAACTGAAAATATATCAAAAAATATTTTTTTTCCTGGGGAAGAGGGGGGGGGG
>ML292886.1:3848-22496 GCA_005239495.1 Nicotiana undulata | reverse complement strand
ATCGCAGAGAAGGAAACCAGATAGCAGATTTTTCTGGTTTTTCCAACTTAGCTCTCGGGGGTCCGAAACACACCCGAGCCCCTCGGGACCTCATCCAAAAGCACCGGCAAGTCTGTATTCATGATACGGACTCGCTCAAACTTTAGGAACATGAAAAACAACAACGGAACTCGAAATCAAACCCCAAAACCAAATTAATCAAACTTAAGAACTTTGAAATTCTAGAATTCACTTCAACGCGCTGAACCGGCCTAAACCACTCGGAATGACTTCAAATTTTGCAGATAAGTTATAAATGACACAGCAGAACTATTCCCGATCTCGGAATTTCATTCGGACCTCGGGAACATAAAATCACCTCTAGAGCCAAATTTCAAATTCTTTAGAAACCCCACAAGTTCATTAACTCCCTTTTTCCTCATTTGGATCCGAAACCAATCAAATCAAGCCCGTTTTACACCAAATTCCACAGATAGGACAAATAACATATAATAAACCTGTTTCGGACTCCGGAACCGTAATCCGAGCTCGGTAACACGACTTTCACATAATTACTCATTTTCATAATTCTTTATTATTTCCTGAAAATAATTTTCTTTAAAAATTCATTTCTCGGGCTTGGGACCTCGGAATTTGATTTCGGGCATACGCCAAAGTCCCATATTTTCATACGGACCCTCCGGGACCGTCACATCACAGGTCCGGGTCCGTTTACCAAGAATATTGACCAAAGTCAACTTTATTCAATTATTCAATTCAAAAATCCCATCTTTAACAACTTTTCACATGGAAGCTTCCCGGCTACCTTCCCGGGATGCGCCCGCATTTCGAGGTGAGATTAACGAAAGCTTTCGAGGCCTCAGAACACAGATTTTGTTGGAATTACCTAGGATGACCTTTTGGGTCATCACACTATCATGCCATAACCACCACTATCCCTGAGTTTCACGACAGGTTCTCCTACTTTTCTATGGTTTCTTATGAAACCCTAATTTTGACCTAAACCTTTTAAATCTCTGTTATTTTTAGCAATTTTAAGCTTATTCCTTTATGTTTTACACTATTGTCAACTCGATCTTTAAGATCTATCGGTTTTGAAACATTTTTTGCGTACTTTTTAAAATTAGGGTTTTCTCTAAGATTTCCTATACTGGTTTAAACTGATTTCTTCTGTATGTTTGAACTTTCCCTTTGCATATCTACTGATTCTATGTTCTTACTGCTTTTAACTCGCCTATGTTAAAAGCCCTAATTTCTTAGACTTCTATGTTTGCTTCTCCATGTTAGTTTGACTACTCGATTCTTGCTAGAGTTTTCTG
This sequence comes from Nicotiana undulata, assembly GCA_005239495.1. Taxonomy (NCBI): domain Eukaryota; kingdom Viridiplantae; phylum Streptophyta; class Magnoliopsida; order Solanales; family Solanaceae; genus Nicotiana; species Nicotiana undulata. Next base: position 21,177 of record ML292886.1, on the reverse strand, counting down.
TGATTATCATGCTGCGAACGAGTTATTGTTGAGTCTTTTACCCACTTTCTTCACCTCTGGGTGATTATGTTCATATGTGTGTTTATTTCTGGCCTCTTATTGTCAATATTGCTAAGCATTCCTGTTGCTACGACAGTTTGCCTTATCTATTTATATGATTGAAGTAGGCTTTAGTAATTCCCTTCTAACTGATGTTGATTTCCCTATTTTGATGAGTGCTACGCGTTTGTTTAGATTGATTGACTTCAATAAATCACTCCTTAATTTGAATCTCTGAACTTGGTCTTAATTGTTTACTCTATTGCTTAGTGAACCTAATTCTTTCCTTAAATTGAGTATTGACTGATCTTTTGCCTTGCCTATATGTGATACCGTTTGAATTTGAATCCCTTGATTTAAGAGAATGAATATATTGATTCTTTGGTTGATTAATTTCGAGTCCCCTGTTACTTAACAGACCTAGATTCCTTCCTTATTTAAACCTTTTACTGATTTTTATTTACCTTATGTGGCTGCATGTCTTTACCATTTCTGAGTTTGAATCCCATAATTTAAGGGAACCGTGTATTCTTCTTACACTGATTGGATTCTGCCTTCTCTTATTACCATGCATTTGTAATTCTTACCTTATTTGATCACCTGTTTTTAACTATAAGTACTCATGCTCTTTCATTAAACAAAGAACAAACAATAACATTGTTCTAAGCTTCTCACACACACAGAGACTTGTGTTAAGAACTTACTCTCTCTTACAAAACTCTTTGTTCTACTACTTCTCTCTTTTGCTCTTGGTTACTGTTAGCCGGCTATAAGCCAAGGCTAACCATTGTGCTCATTTGCTCTTTCATTATGCTTATTCTTTTCTCACTGGTATGTTCTGATTAGTATTCCAGTATCAAACCAATGTGTTTACTATTATTTCAGTTTGTCATCTTCCTGATTTTCTTCTATTTGTGTTTCTGTTGTTCAACGTGTGATTGATCTCTTGTTTTACCTTTATTAATACTTACCATGCCTCATCTCTTTAGGGATTATGTGTTTTGGCTGAATTAATCATGTCTACATATGTTCAGTTTATTCCTACTTGCATCTATTGGGTTGTTCAACATACTGTTTAGTTTGACTCTGTTGTCCCCCTAAACCCCTCTGATTGGTGCAACTATGTCTGAACCAGTTTATTAAATCTATGCATCTATTCCTATTTATTATGTGACTTATTTGTCCCCGATCCCCATTGTCTTTGATTTCTTGATTAGTCCGTTACTTCTCTGACCTTACTACTATTTTCAAAGCTTTTCTTTTCAAAATAATCCTTGAGTGGTAGAGTTTTTTAATTGAACTCTTTTCCAAAACCTATGTTCCTCTTTTAAACTCACTCCTAGCACTTCACACTATTCCTAGAAACTTAAGTTCCACCCCCTCAGTGTAAGCATTGCCTAGGGAACCTCTTGAGTTCCCTCTGAACTTTGACGCACTGAGGTTGGTGATTCCACACTACACATGCTCAACTTTGGCAAATATGTCTGGGTGCTGGTATTGGCCAGGGACCCACGAGGTTCTTAGGGAGCTTTGCCGCACCCGGACCATGAAAGGCTGTGAAACTCGAAAGGATTGAGGTTGGGAGATATGGGCCGGATTGAAGGCTCCCTATAGAATTAGCTTCTTATTTTCCTTTAAGTGATGTAATTTATTATTCTTGGTTTGTAATAATTTGTAAACGAATAATTGGTGCTGGATAGTGGATATGGGAAGGGGTTATGCATGTTTAGTATAGTAACAGGTAGAAATCATGACTATAGGATTTATTTCCCTATGTGTGCAATAGTATCCTGTTTAGGACATGCATATCATGCAATAGAAATCATGTTTAGGTTCTTTATTTCAGCATGTCTATTATGTTCCTGTCATTTTATAAGCTCTGTTCACAGTTAATAACTACAACAAGTGATATAATGTACGGCTACTGTATTTCCATAAGCATTACATTTAGAAACCATGTCTTTAGGTATCCTTGTGTGCATTAGATATCATGTTCTTTAGAACCTTACCTTTCAGCATGTTTGTTTCAAGTTATATTTTGCTGAACACCTAGTTAGCATGTATCTAATCTGATAATCTCGCTAAAATGTGGCTAAATGGTTTAAAATTCTTCTGCAAGTATATTATCCTGCATATCTTTAAAATCAGAACTAAAATATGCATGTTCACCTTTAAAAAAATAGACAATGTATACGCCCGCCTAGGCAAACCTTAGGCCCAATACTTATTAAAACCCAATCAATCGTTTTGTGTCCTGTTTGTGTTAAAAATGATCTGTAAAACTAATCAGTCTCTTCTGGAAACCTGAGAACCTCGTTGTGTGTCATTATTTTTATTCCTGCTTGCCCGGCAATTAATAGACTTTCAAAATAAATTCTCCCTTTCACAAGATCACTCTGTTTTGTTTGAATCCTTGCTCTATTTTAAAATTATTGGTTCTTGAAGTCGTGCATTCACTCTCTTTTACTAAAAACTACTGGTTCTTGCTTTATTTTTAAGTTATTGGATTTCAAAGTAAGTCACTCCTATTCGAAGTTACTCTGCTTTATTTAAAAAAATCTTGCTTTACTTCTGATTACTGGTTTTCTAAAAGTTATTCATCCATTTTTACTGAAAACTTCATTGAACTGATGTGCATTTTTCTGTTACTTACTGGAATCTAAAGTCAATCACTCTTATTTTCAAACTACTCCGTTTCAAACTGAATGCCAGCTTCATTACTGAGTTTTCAAAAAGGCATTCCCTTTTCGAAACTGCTGAAACCATACTGATTTCCAACTCAAAAACTCCTGTTTTAAATCCTGACTTTGAGACCTTGATTGTGTTTGAGACGTGCTATTTACGTGTTTACTTGTGGAGGGATCTGTGAGCCATTATTTGCCCTTATGTGTTCCCATACGTGTAGTCCTATTTGTTGTTATGCATGTCGCTTAGAATTTTATCCCTTTAAACCTAGGGGTTCAGCCTAGTACTCACCTTGTAGGATTAGTAGTCCTAAATACCCTCCAGGACTTATAAAATGGGACGGGTAATAGCACGCAATAAGCTTTGTGACCGACACAAGCGTTTGAAATACCTTAACGGGGCGGGAAGGGTAGAATATGGATATGATGACCAGTGCGCTAATACCACGTGTAGCCCCTCTTCGAGGCATGACATACCGGGTATTGCATTGATGTGATCCATATTGATTTAAAACCTAGGATATTTTCATTCAAATGATTTACTTTACTATTCTTTAAAATTCTTTTGACAATTTCAGCATTCACTTGAAATCCCCTCTTACGTGAGCCTAGCCTGTCATTTGTTTACTGTCCAAATTCACAAAACTTCTTGGTTGGGACCCACAGTTGTGGATCTTGAGGGGTGCCTAACACCTTCCCCTTGGGATAACTTCAAGCCCTTACCCAATCTCTGGTAACGCAAACTAGTTCATGAGTTATTTACTCTAGGTGCCCTAACACACCATAAACATCGTTAGGTGGCGACTCTTCCTTAAACCTTTCCTTTAAGGAGTTGTCCAGAATGTCATGAAACCCGATCTCCGCGTACCTAACCCGTGCGAGGAAAAAAAGGGGGGAGCGATAACATGGCGACTCTGCTGGGGACTTTCCCTAAGCTTATACCATTACAAGTTGCTTTGTGAATTTGGACCTTTAATTTTCATTTTTATGCTTACACCTTTTCCATTCCCCGTTATATGTTGTTAACTGTTTAAGGTTTTGCGAGTATTTATTTCACCTGAACGAAACTGACATATCTTCATGTTTTCTTTGTAACCGCTTTCCATTGTAACTGTTGTATTTCCTTTCTTTACCGTTTTCCTCAACGTGAAAATACATGCCTATTTGTTTAAATGATATCATGCTCCGCATTCATATTCCACTTGTGCCAAATAAAAATCTTATAGCAATGCTTACAATGAGTGGTTGCGCTATTCAAATATTACTACCCCCTAAATTCGGAAAGGCGTATTTGCGGTAAAACTAGTCGATCAGCGGTGCAGTCGACAGTTCCGTGCCTTCCCCCTTGAGTTGTTCGCTCAAGGGTACCGGTCTAAAACCCAATAGAAACCTTACTCTATTGTAATGTTGCATGCATCATGGTCAAACCTAGCCAAGCTAATGTGTTATCTGCAGCGTAGCCTTTAAGATAGCCTTGTCCAAAGTCCATTGGGTTTTCCTGGAACCCAAACGGACACCTTCATGTTCTGTGCATTTATTTGGGGAACTAAATGCTCTTTGCTAATTATTGATGTTAAATAGTCGAGTCTGGTGGGGGTAAGGGTCTAACCCTTTTTGTTTTGCAGAAATGAGGCACGAAATCCCCAGATTTGGCATGGTCGCCAACATTCACCCCAAATTGTTAAACTGGTGAGATGATCTTCACTCCAGCGACAAAGCACTCGTCAGGAAACACTTGGGCAACCTGCCCTCTCTTTTGGATATTCAGCCTAACAAAATGATGATAGAGGCTGCTACCATATTCTGGGATTGCGATCGGTCGGTATTCCGCTTCGGAAATAATGAAATAACACTGATGCTGGAAGAAATAGGAGGTTTGGCCGATTTGGCTTGGGAATCTCCAGGATTGCTGATGCCTGAGAATAGCACAAGCCGAGGTTTTCTCAAAATGTTGGGTCTGAAGAAAAATCCGGACTTGGTATGTTTAAAGGATTTGTACATCCTTTTTGATTACTTGTACGAAAGGTTTAGTCATAGCAAATCATACCGCACTTATCAGGATGAGTTCCCTCACTTCTCTCGGGCACATCCATCGCCGAGGGTTTGCTTTCATGGCTTGTTTTCTGGGTTTAATGGTGTTCCCCACAAAGAAGGAGAGGATTCACACTAGGTTGGCCATGGTCACTAAGACTTTAATGGAGGGGATCAACGGACAGGACTTCAGCATTGTGCCTATGATCATTGCAGGCAAATACCGAGCCTTAGAAAAGTGTCAGCGGGGAGCATGACACTTCGAAGGTTGCAACTTACTTCTTCAACTTTGGCTCACTGAACACCTGCAAAGGGGTGACTACCGACAAGACATCCATCGAAGAATATGGGATGACCATATCGCCTTCCACCACCCAAAGCGAATGAAATATTATCCAGACATGTTCGCTTAACCGGAAAATGCCGAGGAATGGGTTGAGTTATTAGGAAATTTGACCGAGGACCAGATTCAGTGGATGTTTGAATGGTTCCCAACGGACGAATTTATCATCCGATCCCGAGACGCTTCATTTTTTATATTGATTGGTCTGAGGGGAACGTACCCTTACGTCTCTCTCCGAGTTATGAGGCAAGCAGGGAGGAGGCAGGTTATACCTAGGGTTGAGAAGATGAGACTTCTTCGAGCAGACTTCCAGGACGACGACAACCCTCACAAGTGCCAAGCCCAGCATTTGTGGCACTGCAAGATTGTACTGGATAAAGACACCATCGAGCCAGACAGGTATCATGTCGGTTGTACTCCTTTCTATATAAGCTTGTTAGAAGAAGGTATGGAGGGCCAATTTGAGCCAGGATTCGCTCAGGGTCACCGGGTCATAGATGAGAAGGCCGAAGAACAAGTTAAATTCAATAGTTTACGCAAGAGGCTCCGTGAATGTGAAGATAATCATCACTAGATACACGAGTCCAGCAGAAAGCTGATCGAGGAATGGAAGGATATAGCTATCAGCTCCAACAAGAGGCTAGGGTACTTGGAGAGAGGTATAGTCGATCTGGAGGAAAAGTTCATCAAGAGGATCAAAGACTACAAAAAGGCTAAAGGAGCCGAAGGAGGATATCTAGCCAGGACCTACTTACTGCTGGGACTTCGCGAGTTGGGAAAGCTAATCAAAGAGAGCAGGAATGCCGAATCTGGGGAAGGTCCTTCTGGGACCAAGTAGATAGGGGTGTCTTTTATTTTGTCTCCTTTGATGTAATAAGGCCATTGGCCATTAGTGACTTTTATTTTTCGCATATTTAGAGTCTTTTTATCATCAATAAAATGAGGCATTTAGCATTTCAAGTTCTCCAAATTAATTTGTCGCTAGGCCTACCTCGGGCACAAAGAGGTTGCCCAACTTAGGATGCATTTTACATTTTCGCATTACTTGTTTAAATTACCGCAATATGTTTTATAATCCTCACTGACTTCCTTACCTTTTGTTTTGTTTTTATTTATTTATCATTACCCTCCCCAAAGGTTAGTTCGTGCATTCTGGCATCATCCGCCTACCGCACAAGATCAAAGGGCCCTCCTCCTACTCCTCTTCCCAGTCCTCCCAAAGGAAAAAGCAAGGGTAAAACTAAGATTGCAGATGCAAGCGGCACCAGAAAAGACAATAGGGATGAACAGGTTGAGTGTGATGACCCAAAATGACATCCTATGTAAATTTGATTATGACTGTGTTTCGAGGCCCCAAAAACCTCCGTTAATCTCACCTCGATGTGCGTGCATATCCCGAGCGCGTAGCCAGGAAGCCTTTATGTGGAAACTTGATAAAGAGTTGAATTTATGATACTTAATTGAATAAAGTTGACTTTGATAAACATTTTTGGTAAATGGACCCGGACCTATGATTTTACAGAACCAGAGGGTCTGTAGGGAAATATGGGACTTGGTCGTATGCCCGGAATTGAATTCTAAGGTCCCAAGTCCGAGAAATGAATTTTTTAAGAAAATTGTTTTCTGGAAATAATAAAGGCTTATGAAATTGAACCTTGATGTGAAACCTGTGTTGCCGGGCCCGTGTTATGGTACCAAAGCTCAGAACAGGTCCAATATGTGTTATTTGAGTTATCTGTGAAATTTGGTAAGGAACGGACTTGATTTAACGTGTTTCGGATCAAATGGGAAATTGAGAGTTAATGAAGTTATAAGGATTTTCTTAAAAATTTGAGATTTGGTTTGAAACGTGATTTTATGTTATCGAGGTCCGAATGTGATTCCGAGACTGGGAATAGTCCCGATATGTCATTTATGACTTGTATGCAAAATATGATATCATTCCGAGCTGTATAGGTCGGTCCGGCGCATTATTATAGAATCAAGAACTTGAAGTTTCTTAAGTTAGAATTTTAGGGGTTTGAGATGTGGTTTTGAGATTTAGCGTTGTTTTGGGTGTTCCGAAGGCTCGAGCGAGTCCGTATTATGATTTAGGACTTGTTGGTATATTTGGACGGGGGCTCGGGTGGGCCCAGATGCCTTTCAGACACCCAACGGGGCTAACAACCCAGCTAGAACAACTGATGGTGCAGCTATTGCTAGTGTGATCGCAGGTGCGGTTGCCCAGCCGCAGGTGCGGGACCGCTCCTGCGGTCCCAGTCTCGCAAGTGCGGTTCCTTTTCCGCAGGAGCAGAGCCGCAGGTGCGGTCTCCAGCTCCGCAGGTGCGACCTCAGCCTGCCTTGCCATTTTCCGCAGGCGCGATCTTTTTCTCGCTGGTGCGGGACTGCCGATGCGGAACCCCTGTAGGCCAGACTGTTTTAATGCCAAAACACGAAATTCCCTCATTCCCTTCATACCAAAAACCCCATTAGAGACTTGTGAGCTTGGGAAGGACACACCACCACCTAGCTACTGTTAAGGTAAGTTAATTCCTTCCTAATACTAGTTTCATGCATGAATAGTTAATGGGATTACCTACTAAATTAATGGAAAATCAAGAATTGGGTAGTCAATTTAGGGTTCTTGAGAAATTGACGTATTGTCCGTTTAATGCTATGAATTCAAGTAGAAATTTCATATTAATGATCCTTAGGCTATGGGTGAGTGATTCCTCTGAGAATTTTCGGGATTCGAGCATGCAGGCCCGGGGTCGAATTTTGGTATTTTTGGAAGAATGATAGAAAATGTATAATTAGGCTTTGGGATTGAGTTATTGAATAATTATTGATGTTATTAAGTCAATTATGTCTAGATATTATCGTTTCAGCGTTGGATTCAAGAGGCAAGGTTGTGATTGAGGCTTGACTTGCATTTTGGAGCCGAGGTAAGTGTTTGGCCTAACCTTCGCTTGAGGAAATAGGTATAGAGTCTTGTTTGCTATGTGTAATTCATGTCCAACGTATAGGCGAGGTGAAGAGTGCCTATATGTTGTGGTTCAGTATGCCCGTGGGTCAAATGTGATGAATCATACCGTGTTCTTAATATTCTATGTACTATGAGTAATTGGTGATTTAGAAGCTATACATTGTTGTTGTTTCATAACGTGGGGAGTTATTGAGTTATTTGTTTCAGTTGGGGTTTTTACTGTTGAAATTATATATCTAAGCGAGTTTTGTTATAGCTGAGTCCCTTTCCGGGACGATAGAATTTTATTGAGTAATCCTGTACACTTGAGATTTCTTAGTAGTAGTTGTCATATTATATTGTTGCTTCCATATTATTTAACGCACGAGGAGACATGACGTGCTGATTGTTTATTATTTATTGCACGAGGGTACATGCCATGCTGATTGTTTATTATTTATCGCATGAGGGGACATGTCGTGTTGATTGTTTATTATTTATCGCACGAGGGGACATGTTGTGCTGATTGTTTATTATTTATCGCACGGGGGGACATGTCGGCCTCATTGTTTATTATTTATCGCACGAGGATACATGTCGTGCTCATTGTTTATTATTTATCACACGAGGGGACATGACGTGCTCATTGTTTATTATTTATCGCACGAGGGGACATGCCGTGCCGATGTGTTATTTTTTGATGCACGAGGGGACATTCCGTGGCGAGTGATTGGTGAGGTGATGCACGAGGGGACATGTCGTGACTTGTGTTGTTCATTATCTATTCTGAGGCATTAAATTCCTGCTTTTACTGTTACATTTAAATTGTTAGCTTGTTCCACTATGCTAGTATCTGTTTCCCCTCTTATCCCCAGCATGACTCTCCCCGTATCTGTTTATACTTGTTTATTTTCGTCGATATTTTCTTGTTATTATATAGAATTGCACAGGTATGTATATTGTTTTCGGCCCTAGCCTCGTCACTACTTTGCCGAGGTTAGGCTCGGCACTTACTCAATACATGGGGTCGGTTGAACTGATGCTACACCTGCACTTCTTTATGTTGTGCAAACTATGCAGCCGGACTCGGTGGGCACTGACGGAGGGAGCATTCCATCAATTAATACAGGAGACATCGAGGTAGACCCGCAGACGTTCGTGGGCCTTGGCGTCACCTTCTACCCTTCTCTTTCTGTTCTGTCTTATTTTATAGTTTCAAAGACAGTCATATGTACTTATTTTCATACCATTGATTCAGTAACCTGATAGACAATTCGTGAGTATGTGACACAAGTTCTGGAACATGTATATGGGTTTTATTACGAAGTTGATATATTATTTTGAATTTAGTTAACCTTCATATTGTTGGCCATTGATGCCTTAGTTATCTTGTTTATTTTAGTTGTTAAATGAGTTTACTTAGTTCAAACGTTGGCTTGTCTAGCGGGTTCAACGTTAGGCGCCATCACGGCCTGAAGGTGGGATTTTGGGTCGTTACAAGTTGGTATCAGAGCAATAGGTTGCTTAGGTCTCACAACTCACGGACAAACTTGGTAGAGTCTGAGAGATCGGTACGGAGACGTTTGTACTTATCCCCCAGAGGCTGCAAAGTTAGGAATAACTTCATAACTTTCATTCTCTGTCGTGCCATTTGAATCCTAAATACTAATTGAGTCTCTATTCTACTCTCTCGCAGATGGCGAGGACGCGTTCTTCCTCATCGACCGATCAGCAGCTTGATCCTCCTATTGTAGCTCCTACGAGGGGACGAGGCCGAGGCCGTGCCAGAGGCAGGGGCAGGGTTCAGCCCAGAGCAGCAGCCCCAGTAGAGGACCCACATGTAGACTTTGCCGGTGAGGTTCCTGCTCAGACAGTCCCAAATGGACCAGCTCAGGTCCCAGAGGGTTCATTGCTACCCCGGCGCTTTAGGACGCTCTATTCCGCTTAGTGGGACTCATGGAGAGTGTGGCTCAGGCCGGTTTTCTTCCTACTGCACCACCTGGTTCTCAGGCTGGGGGAGGGACCCAGACTCCTGTCATCCACACCCCAGAGCAGTTTGCCACTCAGTTTCAGGCTCCAGCACTTCAGACAGCTGGAGTAGCTCAGTCAGGTATTGTGGCACCGGCAGCCGAGGGTGCAGCTATGTCAGTAGATGCTCTTTGGAGACTGGATCGATTTACCTAAGTTATTCACTACTACATTTGCTGGTGCATCATCAGAGGATTCCCAGGAATATTTAGACAGTTGTTGTGAGGTTCTTCAGAACATGGGCGTTGCAGAGTCCAATGGAGTTGACTTTGCTACATTTCGTCTTTCGGGTTCCGCTAAGACTTGGTGGAGAGACTATTGCCTGACTAGACCAGCTGGGTCTGCACCATTGACTTGGGCTAAGTTCTCCGAGCTATTCTTGGGGAAGTTTCTTCCCATTACTCAGCAAGAGGATCTTTAGAGGCAGTTTGAGCGCCTCCAGCAGGGATCTATGTCTGTCACTCAGTACGAGACCAGGTTCATCACTCTAGCTAAGCATGCACTTATGATACTTCCCACTGATCGGGAGAGGGTTTGGAGATTTATTGAGGGTCTAGATCAGCCTATCAGACTTCAGATGGCCAGGGAGACGGGTACTGATATCTCCTTCCAGGATGCAGCTGATGTGGCCAGACGCATTGAGATGGTATTATCCCAGGGTGGTGGTCAGAGGTCTGACAAGAGACCTCGTTATTTTGGCCGTTTCAGTGGTGCCTCATCTGGAGGCAGAGATTCCTTTGGCAGAGGTCATCCCCCTAGGCCTTACCAGGCATCCCGCAGTGCATCATCAGCTTCCATCAGTGCACCGCCGATTCATAGTCTTCAGAGTAGTCATTCTGGTCGTCAGGGACAGTTCCAGGGTCAGTATTCTCAGCAGCCAAAGGCTTGCTACACTTGTGGTGGTATGGAGCTTATTTCCAGGTTTTTCCCCCGAGGTTTTGGTGGTTCCTAGTATCAGGTTCCCGTGCCATGGTTCCCACATCAGGTGCACCCTCGCCCCCTCAGCCATCTAGGGGTGGTCGTGGTGCTAGAGGTGGAGGTCAGACTCATAGAGGTGTAGGGCAGGTCATGAGAGGTAGGGGTCAGCCCGTAGCAGGTAGACCCAGAGATGTACAGGTTGGAGGGGCTCCGCCCCGATGCTATTCTATTCCGTCCAGGCTTAAGGTTGAGGCCTCTGACGCAGTTATCACAAGTACGGTATCAGTTTGCAGTCGAGATGCTTCGGTATTATTCGATCCGGGTTCTACTTTCTCTTATGTGTCTTCATATTTTGCCCCTTATTTGAGCATGTCCTATGATTCCCTGAATGATCCTGTATATCTTTTGCTTCTGGATATGGTGGATTTTGATGTTATATTGGGGATGGACTGGCTATCACCCTATCATGCTATTCTGGATTGTCATGCAAAGACAGTGACCTTAGCCTTACCAGGAGCACCTCGTTTGGAGTGGAGAGGGACTCCTAGTCATTCTTCTGGCAGAGTTATTTCTTATATGAAGTCTCGGCGTATGGTCGAGAAGGGTTGTTGGCCTATTTGGCCTATGTTCGTGATTCTAGTGCTGAGGTTCCTTCTATAGAGTGTGTACCTGTGGTTCGTGAGTTCTTAGAGGTTTTCCCTGCTGACCTGCCGGATATGCCACCCGACAGGGATATTGACTTTTGTATCGAGGTGGCTCAGGGCACTCAGCTCATTTCTATCCCGTCGTATCGTATGGCCCCACCGGAGTTGAATAAATTGAAGGATCAGTTGCAGGACCTGTTGGATGAAGGCTTCATTAGGCCTAGTGTTTCTCCTTGGGGTGCTCCAGTGTTGTTCGTTAAGAATAAAGATGGCTCAATGAGGATGTGTATTGACTACCGGCAGCTGAATAAGGTTACTATCAAGAATAAGTATCCTCTGCTGAGGATTGATAATCTATTTGACCAGCTTCAGGGTGCTACAGCGTTTTCCAAGATAGACTTGAGATCTGGTTACCATCAGTTGAGAGTTTTCCAAGATAGACTGATGTACCTAAGACGACCTTTCGTACTCGTTATGGGCAATATGAGTTCTTGGTGATGTCATTCGGATTGATAAATGCCCCCGCTGCTTTTATGGAGTTGATGAACCGGGTGTTCAGGCCTTATTTGGACTCGTTCGTTATTGTCTTCATTAATAATATATTGATATACTCTCGCAACCGAGAGGAGCATGAGCAGCACCTTAGAGTCTTCCTCCAGAATGTGAGGGATAGTCAGTTGTATGCCAAATTTTCTAAGTGTGAGTTCTGGTTGAGTTTGGTGGCATTTCTGGGCCATATTGTGTCGGCAGAGGGTATTCAAGTGGATCCCAAGAAGATTTCGGCAGTCAGAGATTGGCCTAGGCCCACTTCAGCTACAGAGATTCAGAGTTTCTTAGGCTTAGCAGGTTATTATCGCCGATTTGTGGAGGGCTTTTCATCTATCGCAACCCCGATGACCAGGTTGACCTAGAAGTGTGCCCAGTTCAGGTGGTCGGATGAGTATGAGGCGAGCTTTCAGAATCTGAAGACGGCCTTGACCACGGCACCAGTGTTAGTTTTGCCCACAGGTTCAGGACCGTATACCGTGTATTGTGATGCATCACGGGTTGGGCTTGGTGCAGTGTTGATGCAGGATGGCAAAGTTATATCATATGCTTCTCGTCAGTTGAAGATTCATGAGAAGAACTATCCAGTTCATGATCTGGAGCTTGCAGCTATTGTTCATGCATTGAAGATTTGGAGGCATTACTTGTATGGTGTGCCTTAGGAGGTGTTTACGGATCATAAGAGTTTACAGTATCTATTCAGGCAAAATGCGTTGAACATGAGGCAGATAAGGTGGTTAGAGTTACTGAAGGATTATGATATTACCATTCTTTATCATCTAGGGAAGGCCAATGTGGTGGCCGATGCTTTGAGCCGGAAGTCAGTCAGTATGGGCAGTCTAGCTTATTTATCAGTCGGGGAGCGACCTCTTGCGTTGGATGTTCAGGCTTTAGCCAACCGCTTTGTGAGGTTGGAGGTTTCTGAGACTGGCAGTGTGTTGTCCCATACCGTGGACCGTTCTTCATTGTATGACCGTATTCCGGCCAAGCAGTATGATGATCGTCATTTATGTGTTCTTAGAGATATAGTCCGGCACGAAGGTGCCAAGCAGGTTACAGTTAATGATGAGGGAGTTCTGCGAATGCATGGCCGTATTTGTGTACCTGATATTGATGGTATTCGTGAGTTGATACTACAGGAGGCCCATAGTTCCCGGTATTCCATTCATCCGGGCGCCGCAAAGATGTACCGGGACTTGCGGCAGCATTATTGGTGGCGGAGGATGAAGAAGGATATTGTAGCTTATGTAGCTCGGTGCTTGAACTGTCAGTAGGGTAAGTACGAGCACCAGAGACCCGGTGGTTTGATGCAGCAGATTCAGCTTCCTGAGTGGAAGTGGGAGCGTGTCACCATGCACTTTGTAGTTGGACTCCCACGGACTCAGAGGATGTTTGATGCGGTTTGGGTTGTGGTGGATAGGCTGACCAAGTCAGCGCACTTCATTCCGGTATCAGTTTCATATTCAGCGGAGAAGTTGGCAAAGATATATATGAGAGAGATTGTTTGATTGCATGGTGTGCTCTTATCCATTATATAAAACATGGGTACTCAGTTTACCACCCATTTCTGGAGAGTATTTCAGCGAGAGTTGGGCACACAGATTGATTTGAGCACAACATTTCATCCTTAGATGGACGGACAGTCCGAGCGTACTATTCATATTTTGGAGGATATGTTGCGGGCTTGTGTCATTGACTTTGGTGGTTCATGGCACCAGTTCTTGCCTTTAGCTGACTTTGCCTACAACAACAGCTACCAGTCGAGCATTCAGATGGCTCCGTATGAGGCGTTGTATGGTAGACGGTGTCGGTCTCCAGTTGGATGGCTTGAGCCAAGAGAGGCTAGATTGTTGGGTTCTGAGTTAATCCAGGATGCCTTGGACAAGGTGAAGATTATTCAGGATAGACTTCGTACAGCTCAGTCCAGGCAGAAGAGTTATGCGGATCGCAGAGTTCGAGATTTGGCATTCATGATAGGAGACCGGGTATTTCTTTGAATGTCGCCTATGAAGGGCGTGATGAGGTTCGGGAAGAAGGGTAAGTTGAGCCCTAGGTACATTGGTTCATTTGAGATATTGGATAAGGTAGGAGGGGTGACCTACCGACTTGCCTTGCCGCCAAGCTTATCAGCCGTGCACCCGGTGTTTCATGTGTCTATGCTCCGGAGGTATATTGCGGATCCATCTCATGTACTTCATTTCAGCGGTGTTCGGTTGGACAATGATTTGTCTTATGAGGAGGAGCCGGTAGCCATTTTGGCTCGGCAGGTTCGTCAGTTGAGATCGAAGAGTTATCCTTCGGTTTGTTTTCAGTGGAGAGGTCAGCCTGTTGAGGCAGCGACCTGGGAGTCCGAGTCTGATATGCAGAGCCGATATCCCCATCTTTTCCCCGATTCAGGTACCTTTCTATGTTCGTTCGAGGACGAACGTTGGTTTTAGAGGTGGAGATTGTGATGACCCAAAAGGTCATCCTGTATAAATATGATTATGACTGTGTTCCAAGGCCCCGAAAGCCTCCGTTAATATCACCTCGATGTGCGTGCGCAGCCCGAGCACGTAGTGGGGAAGCCTTTATGTGGAAACTTGATAAAGAGTTGAATTAATGATAATTAATTAAATAAAGTAGACTTTGGTCAACATTTTTGGTAAACGGACCCGGACTCGTGATTTGACGGTCCCGGAGGGTCCGTAGTGAAATATGGGACTTGGGCGTATGCCCGGCATCGAATTCCGAGGTCCCAAGTCCGAGAAATGATTTTTTTAAGAAAATTGTTTTCTAGAAATAATAAAGGCTTATGAAAATGAACCTCGATGTGAAACCTGTGTTGACGGGCCCGTATTACGGTATCGGAGCCCGGAACAGGTTCAATATGTGCTATTTAAGTTATCTGTGAAATTTGGTAAGGAACGGACTTGATTTGACATGTTTCGGATCAAATGGGAAATTGAAAGTTAATGAAGTTATAAGGATTTCCTTAAAAATTTGAGATTTGGTTTGGAACGTGATTTTATGTTATCAAGGTCCGAATGTGATTCCAAGACCGAGAATAGTCCCGATATGTCATTTATGACTTGTCTGCAAAATTTGATGTCATTTCGAGTTGTATAGGTCAGTCCGGCGCATTGTTATAGAATCAAGAACTTGAAGTTTCTTAAGTTAGGATTTTAGGGGTTTGGGATGTGATTTTGAGATATAGCGTTGTTTTGGGTATTCTGAAGGCTCGAGCGAGTCCGTATTATGATTTAGGACTTGTTGGTATATTTGGACGGGGGCTCAGGTGGGCCCAGGTGCCTTCTGGACACCCAACGAGGCTAAAAAACCAGCTAGAACAACTGTTGGTGCAGCTGTTGCTAGTGTGACCGCAGGTGCGGGACCGCTTCTGTGGTCCCAGCCTCGCAGGTGCGGAGGTTCCGCAGGTGCGGTTCTTTTTCCGCAGGAGCAGAGTCACAGGAGCGGAGCTGCAGGTGCGGTCTCCAGCTCCGCAGGTGCGACCCCAGCCTACCTTGCCATTTTCCGCAGGTGCGATCTTTTTCTCGCCAGTGCGGTCCCAAGGCCGCAGGTGCAGAACCCCTGTAGGCCAAACTGTTTTAAATGCCAAAAACACGAGATTGCCTCATTCCCTTCATACCAAAAACCCCATTAGAGACTTGTGAGCTTGGGAAGGACACACCACCACCTAGCTACTGTTAAGGTAAGTTAATTCCTTCCTAATACTAGTTTCATGCATGAATAGTTAATGGGATTACCTACTAAATTAATGGAAAATCAAGAATTGGGTAGTAAATTTAGGGTTCTTGAGAAATTGGCGTATTTTCCGTTTAATGCTATGAATTCAAGTAGAAACTTCATATTAATGATCCTTAGGCTATGGGTGAGTGATTCCTCCGAGAATTTTCGGGATTCGAGCATGCAGGCCCGGGGTCGCATTTTTGTATTTTTGGAAGAATGATAGAAAATGTATAATTAGGCTTTGGGATTGAGTTATTGAATAATTATTGATGTTATTAAGTCAATTATGTCTAGATATTATCGTTTCGGAGTTGGATTCGAGAGGTAAGGTTGTGATTGAGGCTTGACTTGCATTTTGGAGTCGAGGTAAGTGTTTGTCTTAACCTTCGCTTGAGGGAATAGGTATAGAGTCTTGTTTGCTATGTGTAATTCATGTCCAACGTATAGGCGAGGTGACGAGTGCCTATATGTTGTGGTCCAGCATGCCTGTGGGTCAAATGTGATGAATCATACCGTGTTCTTAATATTCTCTGTACTATGAGTAATTGGTGATTTATAAGTGATACATTGATGTTGTTTCATGACGTGGGGAGTTATTGAGTTATTTGTTTCAGTTGGGGTTTTTACTGTTGAAATTATATTTCTGAGCGATTTTGGTTATAGCTGAGTCCCTTGCCGGGATGATAGAATCTTATTGAGTGATCATATACACTTAAGATTTCATATTGGTAGTTTTCATATTATTTATCGCACGAGGGGACATGCCGTGCTGATTGTTTATTATTTATCGCACGAGGGGACATGCCGCGCTGATTGTTTATAATTTATCGCACGAGGGGACATGCCATGCTGATTGTTCATTATTTATCGCACGGGGGGACATGCTTTGCTGATTGTTTATTATTTATCGCACGAGGGGACATGTCGTGCTCATTATTTATTATTTATCGCACGAGTGGACATGCCGTGCTGATTGTTTATTATTTATCGCACGAGGGTACATGTCGTGCCGATGTGTTATTATTTGATGCACGAGGGGACATTCCGTGCCGAGTGATTGGTGAGGTGATGCACGAGGGGACATGCCGTGCCTTGTGTTGTTGTTCATTAGCTGTTCTGAGGCATTAAATTCCTGCTTTTACTGTTACATTTCAGTTGTTACCCTGTTCCACTATGCTAGTATTTGTTGCCCCTCTTATCCCCAACATGACTATCCCCGTATATGTTTATACTTGTTTATTTTCGTCGATATTTTCCTGTTATTATATTGAAATTGCACAGGTATGTATATTGTTGTCGGCCCTAGCCTCGTCACTACTTCGTCGAGGTTAGGCTCGGCACTTACTCAGTACATGGGGTCGGTTGTACTGATTCTACACCTGCACTTCTTTATGTTGTGCAGACTACGCAGCCGGACCCGGTG
>ML292885.1:475-10900 GCA_005239495.1 Nicotiana undulata | reverse complement strand
AAATTTTGCGGGCAAGTCCAAAATGACCTAACGAAGCTACAGCAACTCTCGGAATCCCATTCCGACCCTCGGATCAAAATCTCGCCTATCAACCGGAATTTGCCAAAATACTAACTTCGCCAATTCAAGCCTAATTCTACATCGGGCATCCTAAAAATATTCTGAACACACTCCTAAGTCCCAAATCACCTAACGAAACTATCCGAACCATAAAATACGTATTCGGAGGTCGTTTACCCATAAGTCAACTCTTAGTTGACTTTTCCCATTTTAAGGCTGTTCTTAAGGACTAAGTGACTAAATTCTCATTTAACCAATTCGATTTCAAGCCTATCAACTCTAACACATTAATAATAGAATAACCAACATATAATAAGCCACTAACAACAATTATAATGCAGGTTTTACGTAACGACAGACCGGGTCGTTACATATAGATATAAGATAACACAATAAAACAATTCTCCACGAACAAAAAAAAAAAATAACCGAGACAATAATTATAAAACAGGAAGGAAATCTAAACACATCAATTCAAATACTACAACAATAATAAAATAACACATCCGCCTCTTTTAGGCCTCAGCTATAACCAATCCTAAAAATATTTCTAAGTTTTCAAACTTTATCTTTGAATAAAAGTAGTGCCAAAATATGAAAACGGTAATATAAAATAGAAAGTTCTAAATCTTTGTTTAAAAAAAAAAACAGTAAAGTATAAACATTTAGATTTTTAAATCTTTATTTTCTTTGAAAATCAGTAAAAAATATAAATGTCCTCTCTTATCGCTACTTGTTGCGGCGTGCAACCCGCTCCCACCTGTCCTCCCTTATTGCTCCTCCCTAAATATATCACTCTTATTGCTCCTGTTGCGGCGTGCAACCCGATCCCACCTGTCCACCCTTATCACTCCTTGTTGCGGCGTGCAACCCGCTCCCACCAGACATATCAATTTATTCATAAAGAATTTCACAATTCAGGCCAAGCCTCTCACAATACTGTTATTTCCACAATTTCAAACAGAAAATCATATAGCTCATAAACTTTAACCAATATCATTTCACAATAAAACCAACCAGAATATAAGTAAACACCGTAACGCTGTCAATCCAGCTCAGTCCTTTTTTAGACTATGATAAACTCAAGAGAACAACCAATATTTTTAACACACTTACATCAACAATTGGAAATAACTCAATGAAACCCAATAACCACGTGAACCTCAATAATTACGAAACAGTTAGATTGCATTTCTCACAACTTCCTCAACATTATCAAAACGAAACGAACAGGAACGTAAATATATATATAATTCGTAAAAATAATGCCAAACCCCTCAACCGTTATACATATCACAAGGAAACCAACTCAACAACCAATATTCTTTCAAAATAATCACAACAATATCTAACAATAGATCAACAAGGCCAAATAGTCATAGAAGCAAAAAAATGAACATATAACAATTAAGATAATGATCAAATAAGTGGGGAACGGGAAGGGGGATCATGTTTAACAACCAATTTGGGTGGTGCATAGATACTCGTCACCACACCTATACACCACGCCCATGCATTTCACATAATAAACAAGTGGGGAGTCCTATTCCCTCAAGCCAAAGTTAGACCAAACACTTACCTCAAATCCGTAGGCCACTCACTGCTCAATTATAGCTTTTCCTTTTTAATTCACCTCCAATACACTCGAATCTAACCATAATTAACTTAACATAATTAATTAATTCTAAAGGAACTAACTTTACTGAAAATTATAATTTTTCTTAAGGTTTCTCAAAAAAAAGTTAAAACTTGACCCCGTGCTCGCTAGGTCTAAACTCGGGATTCGGATCAAATTATGTTTACCCATTCACCCACGAACCCAAATATACCATTAGTCTCGAAATTCGACCTCAATTTGAGGTAAAGATTCAATTTGTTTTAACAAAATTTCACAATTTTACTCAAACCCCCAATTTCTACCATGAAAGCTCTTAATTTTTTATTGAAAAATTGATGACAAAAATTGGGTTATTGAAAGGAAGAGTTTTGAATTATTTACCAGCACTTTGGAGATGGACTGTCTTTAGCATCCAAAATCCTATTGTCAGTAGCTCGCCGGCGAAGGTGAGTATGAAAGCCAAAAAAAATTGCTATGGCGAAAAAAAATTAAAAAGGAAGGTTTTTTTTTTGTTTTGTATAAGTTATTCGCCAAGTTCAATGAAGCAACCACTCAAAATCTTTATCTACAAATTTAGTTACAAATTCCATGTCGTAAAGGCAATGGTCAAGTAATCACTGACACAGAACTTTACATACTACTTTATTGTCAAATTTCTTCACTTTGGCTACTACCTCGAGAATGTCTATGGCTTCTAATGAGGTGTGGTTGGATGATGGCTATTTAGGGGTTGCCGCTATTTAGGTCTTGTTTTTTTTTCTTTTAGGGATATAGTGTATTAACATTAGGTCTTCGGTCTTTTTCAAGAACACTTCAAATTTACTATTTCTCAACCGGATGTCCGAATTATGTCAAATCAACTCCGATTCTTACCAAATTTCACAAATAATATTTAAATACTATAACAAATCTGCACCGGGCTCCAGAACCAAAATACGGGCCCGATACCAATAGTTTCAAACATTAATTCATTTCTTTATTTCATTAATAATTCTGTAAAACAATTTCTTTCAAAAATTGATTTCTAAGGCTTGGGACCACGGGATTCGATTCTGGGCGCCCAAGTCCCATATTTTACTGCATACCTCCTCGGATTGTCGGAACACAGATCCGGGTCCGTTTATTAAAAAATGTTGACCAAATTCAACTAAATCAAATTTTAACTCTAGAAATTACTATTTCTCATATTTTCACATAAAGCTTTTCTGTTTCACGTCCGGACTGCGCATGCAAATCGAGGTATTTAAAATTAATCTTTTTATGGATATAGCCTAGAATGGAGTCTAAATTCATAAAATGACATCTTGGGTCATCACAATCTTCACCTCTAAAACAAAAGTTCGTCCTCGAACGAACATAGAAAGTTACCTGAATTGGCGAACAAGTGTGGATATCTACCCTGCATGTTCGAATCGGACTCCAAAGTAGCTTCCTTAACGGGCTGGACTTTCCACACACTCGAACTGAAGGATAACTCTTAGACCTCAACTGACGAATCTGCCGGTCTAAAATGGTTGTCAGCTCCTCCTCATAAGTCAAGTCTTTGTCCAACTGGACAGAGCTGAAATCTAACACGTGGGACGGGTCACCGTGATATTTTCGGAGCATAGACACATGGAATATTGGATGAACTGAGGATAACCCTGGAGGCAACGCAAGTCTATAAGCTACCTCCCCCACTGTATCAAGAATCTCAAACGGCCTGATATACCTAGGGCTCAACTTACCCTTCTTCCCAAATCTCATAACACCCTTCATGGGCGACACACGAAGCAATACTCACTCTCCACCATGAATGCCACATCCCGAACCTTACGATCAGCATACCTCTTTTGCCTAGACTGAGCTGCACGAAGTCTCTCCTGAATAATCTTGACCTTATCCAAGGCCTCCCGAACTAAGTCTGTACCCAACAACCGAGCCTCTCCCGTCTCAAACCATTCAACTGGCGATCTGCAGCGTCTACCATATCACTCCTCATAAGGAGCCATCTAAATGTTCGATTGATAACTATTATTATAAGCAAACTCCGCTAACGGAAAGAGTTAATCCCATGAACCTCCAAAGTAAAAAACACAAGCGTGGAGCATATCCTCCAATATCTGAATAGTACGCTCGGACTGCCCGTCAGTATGAGGGTGAAATGTTGTACTTGACTCTACTCGGGTACCCAACTCACGTTGAACTGCTCTCCAAAAGTGCGAAGTAAACTGCGTACCCCGATCAGAAATAATAGACACGGTCACACCATGAAGGCGAACTATCTCCCGAATATATAACTCAGCCAACCGCTCTGAAGTATAAGTACTTGCCACAAGAATGAAATGTGCAGATTTAGTCAGCCTATCCACAATAACCCAAACTGCGTCAAATTTCCTCTGAGTCCGTGGGAGTCCGACAACAAAGTCCATAGTGATACACTCCCACTTCCACTCAGGAATCTCTATCTGCTGAAGCAAACCACCAGGTCTCTGATGCTCATACTTTACCTGCTGACAATTTAAGCAACGAGCCACATACGCCACAATGTCCTTTTTCATCCTTCTCCACCAATAATATTGCCTCAAATCTTGGTACATTTTAGCTTCCCTTGGGTGAATAGAATACTTAGAACTATGAGTTCTCCTCAAGGATCAACTCACGAAGGCCATCAACATTAGGCACACTTAAACGACCCTGCATCCTCAAAACACCATCACCTCCAACTATAACCTGCTCGGCATCACCGTGCCGAACTGTGTCCCTAAGGACCGCCAAAAGTGGGTCATCATTCTTCCGCTCCCGAATACGCTCAATTAGAGGAGACCGAGCGACTGTACAAGCTAGAACACTGTTGGGAAAAATATCCAACCTCACGAACTGATTAGCCAACGTGTGAATGTCTAAATCCAACGGTCTCTCACCAACTGGAATATACGCAAGGCTGCCCATACTCACCGCCTTTCTACTCGATGCATCGGCCACCACATTGGCTTTCCCCGGGTGATACAATATGGTGACATCATAATCTTTTTATAACTTTAACCATCTCCGTTGCCTCAAATTTAGATTTTCTGCTTGAATAAGTACTGGAGACTGCGATGGTCAGTAAAAACCTCACACCGGCACGCCATAAAGATAATGCCTCCAAATTTTTAATGCATGAACAATGGCTGCCAACTCTAAGTCATGAACATGGTAATTCTTCTCATGGACTTTCAACTGACGAGACGCATACACAATCACTCTACCATCTTGCATTAATACCATTCCAAGTACAACTCGGGAAGCGTCACAATGTACCGTGAAAGAACCTGAACCTGATGGTAATACCAACACTGGTGCTGAAGTCAAGGAAAATCTTAAGTTTCTGAAAGTTCAACCCACACTCTCCTGACCATTCGAATGGAACATCCTTTCGGCTCAATATGCTCTTAATAGTTGTTCATAGTCACTTACAGAATCATCAAACAGCTTCACGTTAACAATAATCTCCTTTCAAACCTCCATAATACTGATAACGAGATGTGATTCCTGAAGACCTCATAATTATATACCCGACTTAACGTGTCTCATTTAACGCCACATGGGAGATACATACCTCGCAGGTCAAAGCTCAATAATTCTGACACGGATTTGGCAAATTATACACGGTTAATTAATTAGTTTATTTTTTTTATTTAATTAATATTAGTATTACTTTTATTATTATTATTTATTCATTTATTATTATGATCATTATCATTATTTTATACATAGTATGTTGAATAAGCCTAACATGCATGACTCCCTACCAGTACTATAGTAAAGTTATAATTCACAAGGGAGACTTTAAACACAAGAATTTTCCATCACCAGGACCTCGTCCTTACATAACTTTCACCGCGGCTCATAGCCCGATTTAAACATCTCAAATCATATTACAATGCGAGGATATCATCCTCAATTCTGAATCACAAGCAACATGCGTATCGTGCCAATCGAAAATATTCCATTTCCTTCCTTTAAATATTTTCCGTTAAACAAAATTACAACACGTGATGCTAGACGCAGTTATTTCCATATGATTTCTCAATACAAGTATTCACATAAGTAGATTTTTGAATTACGAAGCTCACCCGAAAGTAGAGCATATTAGAAGAATTTTTATTGGATACGCATAACCGTATTAAGTTCAGGAAATCATCACTTTATACTAATTAGAGATTGTTCTTGAAATGACACCATTTAATGTATCAACCTCAGCCATACCATAGAAAATATATCAACAGGCTAGGTCTCCACCTCTAGGAATCTGACCTCCACTTTCGACATTCCGACTCCTTTTTCCCTAGCTGGTCACGTACGTTAATTGTAAATGCAATGGGGCACGTAGCCTGAGTGAACTAATGAAATATGACTCTCCCAAGTCTAGGACAATTTCTATCACTCGCCGAAATGAAGTATCGACTTACCCTGAGTCGCACAAGAGTGTATAGTCATAATTGAGTTCTTTAATGAGTCTGTAGACTTGCTCACTGGCTAGATAAACCGAAGTAGGAGTATGACGGCTAACTTACCGAACTTGATGGCATATTCCGACATCGTCATAGTGACTTGATGCAACCGTTCAAACCCTAAGCGCCACACAAAATGGAAAGTTCGAGAAACAAACTATTTCAAAATCATTATGAGAGCTGAGTCAAATAGTTGGTGTTGCAATGACTGGTCGTCCTCTTCGTAGGCTTGCCTCAACCACCGGCGACCAATTTCTCCTGTACCATATTGACTCAACACTGCTGAGCTACCCCATGTATTCATGTACCCTTCGTTATTCCTTGGGGTAACTCTTATCCTTATTGATGCACAATGACCCCAAACGTAAAGCTCTACACAGATAATCCTTGGCACGAATCATATAGTCTAGAAGCTCGTCAACCACTGTACTCCCTCTGGAGCACCCCAAAATCTGCAACCGTGACTTCCATGTTGAGTAGACCTTCTATAGATTTAAAGTTGTTCGAATAACTCCTTTGGTACCGAGGTATAGGTTATTAAGGATACTAACATACCGCAATTCCCAACTTTATCTCTTGCAACATCTCCGACCTTATGCATTCCAAGACAAAATCGATATAACACATGACCCCGCAATCTATTCCTTGACAGTGGGCTTCCCCACTTGCACGAAGCCATAGGTCACAATGTCTGATAACCCACAATGTTAAACTTCACATCTCATATAAATCAACCCTGTTGCTTTTAACTATTCCCTTGTTATGCAATAGTGAAGTAACTATAAATTCTTCTGGGATATGGGATAGTCCAACATGTACCGACTGAGCTAGAACCTTCACGTCTAGATCCATTTGAGACTGTACAATAGGTGCTGATGTTCGAGCTTTAGACTGAGCTCCGCTTCTATCTCTTCCCCTAATCGTAGCTGTCATTGGGGCTTCACCTCTTGTTCGGTTGTAGACGCTTTGCGTGTTGTCGAGATTTATGAGAGGACAAGAATATACAAGTTCAATCATCAATGGTAGAAAAAAATTTGCACGATAGAGTAACAGAGAAGTAAAATTGTTCCTAACTTCATAGCCTCTAAGAGATAAGTACAGACGTCTCCGTACCGATCCTTCAGACTCTACCAAGTTTGTTCGTGAATTGTGGGACCTAAGCAACCTAGTGCTCTGATACCAACTTGTCACGATCCAAAATCCCAACCTATGGACCGTGATGGCGCCTAACACCACACTTGCTAGGCAAGCCAATGTTAGAAGTCGATTAATTAATTTCCCTAATTAATTGCTTGAACATAATCTAAATAGATTTAAAATGGACTTAATAAAAATGATTCCCAAAAATAATAAAATAAAACAATAATGGCGACCAGTTAAATAAAATGAACCACGAACTAATTACATAAATGACTCTAAGACTACCCCAAGGTCTGGTGTCACAATCCACGAACTACTAAAGAATACTACAAATAAGGGCTGAAAGAATTAGTGTAACTATTCTGAATACAATAAAACAATGTAAATAATAATAGGAGAAGACTCTTGAAATCTGCGAACGCCGGCAGATGTACCTCGTGTCTCCGAACGAAAGAATAGCCGCTCTAAATATCTCTACTGATGGTCATTACCTGGATCTGCACAAAAGAGTACAAAGTGTAGTATCATTACAACCGACCCCATGTACTGAGTAAGTGCCGAGCCTAACCTCGGCGAAGTAATGACGAGGCTAAGGCGGGGCTTTAACAATAAACATGTGATATTAATATATATACGATAACACAATAAAACAATTCTCCACGAACAAAAAAAAAATAACCGAGACAATAATTATAAAATAGGAAGGAAATCTAAACACATCAATTCAAATACTACAACAATAATAAAATAACACATCCGCCTCTTTTAGGCCTCAACTATAACCAATCATAAAAAAATTTCCAAGTTTTCAAACTTTATCTTTGAATAAAAGTAGTGCCAAAATATGAAAACGGTAATATAAAATAGAAAGTTCCAAATCTTTGTTTTTAAAAAAAACAGTAAAGTATAAACATTTAGATTTTCAAATCTTTATTTTCTTTGAAAATCAGTAAAAAATATAAATGTCCTCCCTTATCGTTCCTTGTTGCGGCGTGCAACCCGCTCCCACCTGTCCTCCCTTATTGCTCCTCCCTAAATATATCACTCTTATTGCTCCTGTTGCGGCGTGCAACCCGATCCTACCTGTCCACCATTATCACTCCTTGTTGCGGCGTGCAACCCGCTCCCACCAGACATATCATATCAATTTATTCATAAAGAATTTCACAATTCAGGCCAAGCCTCTCACAATACTGTTATTTCCACAATTTCAAACAAAAAATCATATAGCTCGTAAGCTTTAACCAATATCATTTCACAATAAAACCAACCAGAATATAAGTAAACACCGTAACACTGTCAATCCAGCTCAGTCCTTTTTTTATACTATGATAAACTCAAGAGAACAACCAATATTTTTAACACACTTACATCAACAATTGGAAATAACTCAATGAAACCCAATAACCACGTGAACCTCAATAATTACGAAACAGTTAGACTGCATTTCTCACAACTTCCTCAACATTATCAAAACGAAACGAACAGGAACATAAATATATATATAATTCGTAAAAATAATGCCAAACCCCTCAACCGTTATGCATATCACAAGGAAACCAGCTCAACAACCAATATTCTTTCCAAATAATCACAACAATATCTAACAACATATCAACAAGGCCAAATAGTCATAGAAGCAAAAAATGAACATATAACAATTAAGATAATGATCAAATAAGCGGGGAACGGGAAGGGGGATCATGTTTAACAACCAATTTGGGTGGTGCATAGATACTCGTCACCACACCTATGCACCACGCCCATGCATTTCACATAATAAACAAGTGGGGAGTCCTATTCCCTCAAGCCAAAGTTAGACCAAACACTTACCTCAAATCCGCAGGTCACTCACTGCTCAATTATAGCGTTTCCTTTTGAATTCACCTCCAATACACTCGAATCTAACCATAATTAAATTAATATAATTAATTAATGCTAAAGGAACTAACTTTACTGAAAATTATAATTTTTCCTAAGTTTTCTATAATAATAAAAAGTTATAACCTGACCCCGGGCCTGCTTGGTCTAAACTCGGGATTCGGACCAAATTACGTTTATCCATTCATCCACGAACCCAAATATACCATTAGTCTCGAAATCCGACTTCAATTTGAGGTAATGTCACAACCCGAAATCCCACCTTTCAGGCCGTGACTGCGTCTAACGTTGAACCCGCTAGACAAGCCAACGTACACAACACTTTGACATCTATAAAACAACGTAACAGAAATAAAGCCAATTAACTTTCCAACCTCTACTGGAATGTCTCAATTTCCTTAACTTTCAACCTTTACTGATCATTTCCAAATCACTTCAAAAGTTTTTACAGCAGAAAAGTAATAATATTCCCAAAACGCAGAATGAAATGATAAAGGCAACAACATCGCAAAATCCCAAAACCGGGGTGTCACAATCTCACGGACTATCTAACCCGAGTGCTAAATACAGAGTCTGAAAAGAAATATACAATTGTCTTGGAACTAAGAGAAAAATAAGACAATGAGGAATCCGAATGTAGGAGAGACACCAAGGCCCACGAACGCCAGCGGGTATACCTTGAAGCTCTGGGTGGACTGAAGGTGACTCCCTCAATGCGGTCCACTGGGTCCGGATGCGTGATCTGCACAACATTAAGAAGTGCAGTGTAGCATCAGTACAACCGACCCCATGTACTGAGTAAGTGCCGAGCCTAACCTCGGCCGAAGTAGTGACGAGGCTAGACTTGACAATAACGATAACATGTCCTATTCTACAGTAGGTAACAGGAATAATATAAGGCAGGAGGTAAGTAGACAAGTAAGGGATACGGGAGCAGTAAGGGGAAACAAGTGATGTGAAGCAGTACAGTTGACAGATAGAAGTAAACAAGGGAGGCAATCTAACACAATGGCCAACGAAGCAAGTATAAATATCAGAAAAGTAAACAATGGCACGGCATCACCCTTCGTGCTTTTACTCTCTTCCTCACAATGCAATGTAATCAAATATCATGGCACGACATCACCCTTCGTGCTTTTACTCTCTTCCTCACAATGCAATGTACAAATATCATGGCACGACATTAACCTTCGTGCTTATAATCAATAAAAGTCATCGCACAACATTTACCTTCGTGCTTTTAATCAATAT
>ML292880.1:0-10415 GCA_005239495.1 Nicotiana undulata | reverse complement strand
AAAAGAAATCACAGTCTGAGAAATATAAAGCACACAAACAGATACACCATTTCACAACAACCAGTAAAACATCAAGTCACCAAGTAGTATTCAACAATTTCATAAGTTCAGAACCAATTCCAGAATCTTTTGAGAACAAGTAAATATCAATATATCTCAGTGAAATCCTCAGTAAAACTCAGTTTGAAAACGAAGTAAATCATAGTTCGAAAACATAGTAAAATCATCATGAAACTGCCCCTCAGGCCAAAATCATTTCTCGGAACAGATGCCCTCAGGCATTCCCTCAATCACTCAGTATAAATCATCACTCAGTATCAGCCCCGCGGGCAATCATCATCACTCAATCGGTATCGGCGCTCACTGGGGGTGTGTACAGACTCCGGAGGGGCTCCTACAGCCCAAGCACAATAATAACATAAGGCCTGGAAGCCTTCTCATCTCTCTCATAAGGCCTGGAAGCCTCCTCACATCTCTCATAAGGCCTGGAAGCCTCCTTTCATCACTCATAAGGCCTGGAAGCCTCATCCCATCACTCATAAGGCCTGGAAGCCTCCTCACATCACTCAGTCAGACACTCTCAATTTGCCCTTAGTCCATAAACATACCGGGTTCTCGACTCAAACAGTATTTTATTTTTCAATAAATAGTATCAAAATACTCCGAGTGTCAAAAAATTTTATCAGGAAAAGACTGAGTGTAATTCACAACATATCAAGTGAGGAAACACAGTAAAACAGTCCCCCAAGAGGTAAGCAGATCGACACTAGGCCCCAAACACGGTTTACAGCCCAAAACATATCATAATATATAAATACTAATTGAGCAAAGGCTTAAAAATCGGTTTCGCAACTCAATAGTCGCCTAAATAGGAAAGATGTTCCAAAGTTTCCACCTTTTCATCTCAAAACCTGTGAAGGGTGCATAGTCCGGGGGTTCAGACCCTCAGGACAGGATTTCAAGACATTACTTACCTAAAAACTAGCCCGGAATAATTCCGCAATGCGCTTGCCTCTCGAATCAACCTCCAAAGTCTCCAAATCTACCAAGTTTAGATTTTTATCATCAATATATGCTTAAGGAATAAATTCCAATTGAAAAATATCGAATTTAGCTCAAAAATCGGAATTCGGTCAAAACCCGACTCCCAAGCCCGCGTCCCGAAACTCAGAATTTTTTATACAAAAATGTTATTCATCCTCTCACGAGTCTGTACATATAAAGAACACCAAAATCGGAGTTCGTTTGACCCTTCAAATCGACCCCTAAAGGTCTCATAATCTCAAGCCCTAAAACCCAATTTTTCTACTGATTTTCCATGAATTTACACTGGTTTTATGTTCTATAATCACCCATAATCGAGTTTTAATTACTAGAAAACTTACCTCAATGAAGAACAAGGATTTCCCTCTTCAAAATCGTCCCCAAGAGCTCTTTTCCTTACAACAATGGTGAAAAATAAGGTTTAAGTCGCGAAAGGGCTTTTATTTAACTGACCAGTAAATTGTTCTCAGCGATCGTAGCTTTTCCCCTGCGATCGCACAGTGCACTCACTTCGACCTCCGCGATTGCAGCCCCTGGCATGCGATCGCACAGTGCTTTTGACCAATGACCCCACGCGCCTATAACAACCCTACGCGATCGCACTCTTCC
This sequence comes from Nicotiana undulata, assembly GCA_005239495.1. Classification (NCBI taxonomy): domain Eukaryota; kingdom Viridiplantae; phylum Streptophyta; class Magnoliopsida; order Solanales; family Solanaceae; genus Nicotiana; species Nicotiana undulata. The sequence goes on along the minus strand of ML292880.1, from coordinate 8,762 downwards.
TCACGCGACCGCACTGGCTTACCTGCTCGACCTCTGCGATCGCGGGAACACCTATGCGATCGCAGAGTGTAAATTCTTCCCCCTCTCAAAATGCTCTATGCGATCGCGACTCTCTTCACACGATCGCAGAGAGTAAAAATCTGCTGCACTGACACCAGAAAACCAGCAATTGTTCTAAGTCCAAAAATGCCCGTTAGCCACTCGGAATCAATCCCGAGCCCCTCGGGACCCCAACCAAACTTACCAACATATCCCATAACATCATTCAAACTTAGTTTCACTCTCGAAACACCAAAATTAACATCAAAACACCAAATTTACATCGGATTCAAGCCTAAGAACTTTGATATTCCTAAAATCCACCAATGATGCCGAAACTATCCAAATCAACTCCGACTGACCTAACATTTTGCACACACATCCAAAATGACATTACGAACCTGTTCCAACTGTCGGAATTCCATTCCGACCCCGATAGCCTATTTTCCACTGCCGACCGGAAATCACCAAAAACTAACTTTCGCTAATTCTAGCCAAATTCTACACCGGACATCACATAATTATTCTGAACATACTCCTAAGTCCCAAATCACCTAACGAAGCTATTCAAACCATAAAATCCGCATTCCAAGGTCGTTTACCAATAAGTCAACTCTTAGTTGACTTTTCCCATTTTAAGGCTATTTTTAAAGGCTAATTGACTGAACTCTCACTACAACCATTCGATTCCAAGCCTATCAATTCTAATACATCAAATACAGCATAACCAATCTATAACAGGTCAATAACAACAATTATAATGCAGGTTTTACGTAACGACGGACCGAGTCGTTACATTAAGCTAGCAATTAATAGATTTAGGCTAGGGCGCCAACCCTTACTTTTTTTAAAAGTTTTTCCAGTACACCAGGGGGTGTTGTATTAGAAAAAATAAGAGTATGAATATACAACACAAGGGTAGAGGTAACCCTTCAAAAAACAGGAGGGATCGGCGTTAATTAACAGAAGGATCGCCTCCTCGACCAAGATTCTAACTAACAAAAAAATTTGCCTTATCATACTTGTTTCTTATACTAGGGACTTGTTGTTTATCAAGTATATATATAGCTTTTGCTTTTCTAGTGAGCTGTTGGGCCGAATAATAAACAGTAGTTTGTTGCGAATCCAGTGCTTCTTTTGCCAGGCAGTCCGTCAATTGATTAGCTTCACGATAACAATGCTTGATCTGAATATTAATCCTGCTCATTATATCTTTGATTTTATCCACAATATGGCTGAGATTGTAACTTGTGTCGCTATTCTTTAAATCTGTAATATACAAAGAGTCCAACTCAAGGATCACTTGATTATAGGCATTTTGTGTACACCAGTTGATACCAAATAAAGCTGCCTGCGCCTCAGCAATGTTGTGATTCTGGGCAGTCGCAGGAGTGGAAAATGCCATGATAATGTTACCTTCTTCATCCCTGATCGCACCTCTTATACCTGCCTTACCATCCCTCTGAGTGAAGCTCCATCAGTGTTAAGTTTAACCATGTTCCTTTCTGGCTTGAGCCATTGAACCACAACACTTTTATTCACAGGGCGTAGTCTTGTAAGAGTATCACAGAAGGAGCTCCACGGCAGCTTTAAACCACAATTTGGATAAGCTTTGCTGATTACCGTCTCTATAGTCCAAGTAACCTGCTGCTGAAATTTATATTTGTTGAAATGTTTTTGTTCTTCATACCTGCAAGCACAAAATTCTTTCCAAATAAACCAACAAATAATAGTAGGGGTTATGTTCAAAACAGTTCTATGCACTTCATTAGAATATTTTGAGGTCCACCATTGATTAATGATGTATCTAATAGTGTAAGGATGGTGGCGAATGCCAAGGGCATTTCCAACTAGGTTCCAAATGTAACTAGCACTTTGGCTATCCACAAAAACATGAGAAATATTATTTGATTTTGGATTAAAGCAGCAGTTACATCTAGAAACCATTTGCCTACCAAATTTAGTAATGACATCATCAAAGGGGAGCTTTTTATGCCATAGTCTCCACGTCAAAAAGGACATTTTAAAGGGAATTGCATTGTTCCAAATCTTTTCTATGAATTGAACTTTCGGATTAGATTGTCTTACCAGATACCAAGCGCTTTTGTTTGAAAACTTACCATTTTTCGAAGGAGCCCAAATTTTTTTATCTTGCCTGTTCTGGAAGCCAATTGGAATTGTTTGGATTTGATGCACCAAGTGATCTAGTAGGAGCTCTTTCAGTTTTTCTATATTTCAATGATCTTTAGAAATGAACTCCCTTACCAGGAGTTTATTGTTTTTTGGATGTTCAGGGAGGTGTCTTGCCAACCCTCACTAGAAGTCAATTTTCCCACGTCCGGTAGACTTTCTTTCTACAACCTTGACTTTCACTAATAGAATATAGTTAAAGGTTATTAGAATAGGCTGAGAAAAGCGCTAAGAGAGAACCTTATGATATTACTTAAGTAAAGGTGCGTAGAAGATGTTCTTTCAAGATCAAAATAGGCCATCTAATGCTATATCTCGTTCGTGATCCCCACCCGGGAATTAATCATTTTTGACATAGCACCCCAGGAAAACCTTTTAAGTGAAGTTCGGAGGTGTATTTGTGTAGAGTCAAATTTTGAAACCAAAAGACTGTAGCATTTTTTTAAAAAAGAAATAGTATTTCTTCCAATTATGTCCTCTTGAACTAATAACAAATCATACTCTGAAGAGTTGGAAACATCAAGAAATTTAGGAAGAAATAGAGGTCCTTCTAATAGGATGAGTAATTTCTTCTTCAACTGCGACTAAGATATAAATTCCATGCATCTAATTTAAAAGTTTAACATTAGCAAAATCCATGACTTTAAGAGAAATAAAGGCACTTTTAGCAGAATGGCCCCTATCTGCTTCAATTGAGGCTAAAATAACATTACTGACATCTATAATGAAAGAAATTCTTAAATTGATAGATTACTACTACTACAACAACTATCCAGTAAAATCTCACAAAGTGGGGTCTGGGGAGGGTAATATGTACGCAGACCTTACCCCTACCCTGATAAGACAGAGAGGTTGTTTCCGATAGACCTTCGGCTCAGGAAGACGGAAATAAAAACAAGAAAAGATAATTCATTAGTAACTTCAGCAGAAACCGTAGAAATAGTAACATAAGCATAAAAACCAAAAGATAAATGACATGCAATAACCGTAGTCAGTATCTAAGGCCCGGGGCTAAGATAAACAACAAGGATAGTGTGGGCTCGACATAAACTGCAAGCCATCTAAGATCAACCTGATCCAACCCCGGGTATGAAGTAGGGAAAGCTCTACTACCCCCTAGCCTACAACTCTGGTGTTTGACCTCCAGACCTTTCTATCAAGGGTCATGTCCTCGGAAATCTGCAGTCGTGCCATGTCCTGCCTGATCACCTCTCCCCAATACTTCTTAGGCCGCCCTCTACCTCTTCTCGTACACATCACAACCAACCTCTCACACCTCCTCACCAGAGCATCAAGTCTTCTCCTCCGCACGTGCCCGAACCATCTGAGCCTCGCCTCTTCTCCATTCCTAATCCTATCTATCCTAGTGTGCCCGCACATCCACCTCAGCATCCTCATCTCTGCTACCTCCATCCTCTGGATATGGGAGTTCTTAACCGGCCAATATTCTGCCCCATACAACATGGCCGGTCTGACCACAACTTTATAAAACTTACCTTTGAGTATCGGTGGCACTTTCTTGTCACACAAGACTCTAGATGCAATCCTCCATTTCATCCAGCCCGCCCCTATAAGGCGAGTGACGTCCTCGTCGATCTCTCCGCCCCCCTGAATCATCGACCCAAGGTACTTGAAGCTATATCTCTTGGGGATGACCTGTGATCCAAGCCTCGCGTCCCTGCCTACTTCCCTCGACTCAGCGCTAAACTGGCACTCCAGGTACTCTGTCTTAGACCTGCTCAATTTGAAACCCTTAGACTCGAGGGTCTGTCTCCAAACCTCCAGCCTCTCGTTAACACCGACCCTCGTCTCATCAATTAGAACTATGTCATCAGCAAATAACATACACCATGGCACATCCCCTTGAATATGGTGTGTCAGTGCATCCATCACCAAGGCAAATAAGAATGGGCTAAGCGTAGAGCCTTAGTGTAACCCCATAACAATCGGAAAATACTCTGAGTCGCCTCCCACAGTCCTAACCTTAGTCTTAGCTCCATCATACATGTCCTTGATCGCTCTTATGTAACCTACCGGCACGCCCTTTGCCTCAAGACATCTCCAGAGCACCTCCTTAGGGACCTTGTCATACGCTTTCTCCAAGTCAATAAACACCATGTGCATATCCTTATTCTTATCCCTGTACTGTTCCACCAACCTCCTAATAAGATGGATAGCTTCCGTAGTGGAGCGACCCGGCATGAACCCAAACTGATTATCGGATATAGACGTCGTCTTCCTCACCCTCCCCTCAACCACCCTCTCCCGGACTTTCATGGTATGGCTTAGTAACTTAATACCCCTATAATTGTTACAACACTGGATATCACCTTTGTTCTTGTACAACGGTACCACTGTACTCCACCACCACTCCTATGGCATCCTCGTAGTCCTAAAAATTACATTGAACAACCCAGTCTGCCACTCCAATCCTGCTCTACCCACACACTTCCAAAACTCAAGTGGAATTTCGTCTGGCCCGGTCACTCAATCCCTACTCATCTTACGCAAAGTCCCCACGACCTCATCCACCTTAATGCGCCCACAATACCTAAAATCTCAGAGACTCTCCGAATGCCTCAAATCCCCTAGCACTATATCCCAATCCCCCTCCTCGTTTAGAAGACCAAAGGAAGTATGTTTGCCATCTCTGCTTAATCTGGGATTCTCCCATCAATACTCTACCATCCTCCTTAAATTGATAGATTGTAGGAACAATTTTTTTTTTGTAGTTTAGAGAACCTTGTTTTGTGTTCCACATATATTAATACCGAAGGAAATATAATTTTTCCAAATTTCTCTCTTAGTTAAACCTCTCTTAGTAATTAACGTATAGTGAAATCAAGTTAACATGCTATGCCATTAAATGATATTGGAAAGCTAAAATCATAATCTGTAATATATAGCATATGAGAGTTCTTTGTGGGAGTCACCTGTCTACTTATTATACATCGAAGAGCAATATTGTTTCGTGATTAATAAGAAAATGCAAGATAAACCTGCTGCATTTGATAAAATGGATGATCGAATGCATCAACTTTTTACCAAAACAATCAAAAGTCATCGATTTCCTTGACTCAACTGAACTTCCAAAAAACACACAGATAAGGCTGCTACAAAATTTCAATACAACCAAGTAGACTCAAACATTTACCATTTGAAAGAAATGACATGAACCTTACTCTTAGGAAGATAGACAGACAAAACTAAAGGATTATCGTTATCTTTCTCAGATCATTGGACAAAGCATTCACATGGAAAGTTAGCCTGACAAAAGTTAAATAACCTTAGAAATTCCAAATTGAAGCGAAATTCTCAGCATCGCTCAATTGAAGAAAGTAAGAAATAACTGGAGATGTATAACGGAGACGAAGAAGTAGCCAGTGAAGTTATGAAGAAGAATGCAAAAATAAACTGATAAAGAAACTGTTGGTTTTTTTTAAGTATTAATGCTTAAAATAGGGTGAACGGGAAATGGAGGGGAAAATGAAATATTTGAGTAATGTTTGAGTTTCCCTCCTTAATTGTCCCACATAGGAAGAGGAAAAGGTTTTTGATGGGTATATAAGCAATTGCTCTTCTTCTAGCTAATAAAGAGTTGAGAAGAAGGCAAGCCTCGCGCCATCGTCGTCGCTCGCTCGGCTCGGCTTCGGCAGAGATTAATTTTTGGTAGTAAATATTAACAGAAATGTTATTAAATATTTGTTTTAATAACAAAATATTAATATTAAATCCATTTCAGTTATCCAGAATTTAGTTTTCTGTTTTGTAACAGAAAATTAACTACCCTTCAATTTTCCCTCTTTATTATTGAGTAAATAGCCAATTATGTCATGGCATTTACTCGGCCTCGGCTTCGGTTTCAGCTTCGGCTTCGGATTTGGATTTGGATTTGGATTTGGATTTGGATTTGGTCAAATGATCGATCGAGAGATTAATTTTTGGTAGTAAATATTAACAGAAATGTTATTAAATATTTGTTTTAATAAAAAATATTAATATTAAAATAAATATTAATATTAAATCCATTTCAGTTATCCAGAATTTAGTTTTCTGTTTTGTAACAGAAAATTAACTACCCTTCAATTATTATTGAGTAAATAGCCAATTATGTCATGGCATTTACTCTATGGGCGTTTTTTGCAAAAAATAGAAAAACAGCCATTATGGAGAGTTGCACCTCTTCAGATTTCAGCCCAACTTTGGCTATNATCTTCAAAGAAAGCAAGTAAGTGTGATTTTCTACCGAACTTTGAGTTCGCTGAAACACTGGGGTTTGAAATACCACTACACCAGTGTGTAATTCGTTCTATCCTGAGAGGAAATAATCCATAACCTTGGGTACTAGGAGGGGATTAAATTCCTTAAGGAAACACTGTGAATTCAGTGGGCTCGAATTGGTTTTTCATTACGTTTACATTTCTATTTATGTTATTTTATTTTCTCCAGAATTGTTTTACAAATACAGATTTCTAACAAGCTTAAGGAATTTAATATTTTTCTATATTTGTGTTATATTCACTGTTTCTGGAGAGAAAAACCTTTGTGCTTTTGGAGATTAAAATCTACGTGATTTTAACATTTGTGTCATTCTTTTACAGAAATGACGAATGACAATGGAAACGAAGTTGTTCCGATGGTAACTGCCAATGCCTCAACAAGCCGAACAACACCGGCAACATGGGCACCGGCTGAGAAACCCGAAAAATTTTCCTGGCTTGATTTCAAGCGCTGGCAACAAAAGATGTTCTTCTATTTGGCTACTCTAAGTCTCCAGAAGTTCATCAAGGAAGAAGTTCATGTGTTGTCAGATGAAACTCCAGAAACTGAACGCTTTCTCGTGATTGAGGCGTGGAAGCATTCAGACTTTTTGTGCAAGAATTATATTCTAAGTGGGCTGGAGGCTGCTTTGTATAACGTCTACAGTGGCGTGGAAACGTCAAAAGAACTGTGGAGTGCGCTTGAAAAGAAATACAAAACTGAAGATGCCGGGTTGAAGAAGTTTGTTGCTGCAAAGTTTTTGGACTACAAAATGGTAGATAGCAAGTCTGTTATTACCTAAGTCCAGGAATTGCAAGTGATGATTCACGATCTCCTTGCTGAAGGTATAAATAGAATTAATACTAATATTGGTAGTATTAATTTTATTATGTTTACTAATAGAATTTTCATTGAAGGTCTTGTCATCAATGAAGCATTCCAAGTAGCAACAATGATTGAGAAGTTGCATCCGTTGTGGAAGGACTTCAAAAATTATTTGAAACACAAACGCAAGGAGATATGTCCCTTGAAGATCTCATTGTTCGGTTGAGAATCGAAGAGGACAATAAAGCTGCTGACAAGAGAGGCCGTGGAAATTCAACAATAATGGGAGAAAATTGTGATGACCCAAAAGGTCATCCTAAGTAATTCTAGCTAAATCTGTGTTTTGAGGCCCCTAAAGCCTCCAATAATCTCACCTCGATATGCGTGCGCAGCCCGGGCATGTAGTCGGGAAGCTTCTATGTGAAAATTTGATAAAAATGGAACTTTGAATTGAATAATTGAATAAAGTTGACTTTGGTCAACATTTTTGGTAAACGAACCCGGACCCGTGATGTGACGGTCCCGAAGGGTCTGTAGGAAAATATGGGACTTGGGCGTATGCCCAGAAGCGAATTCCGAGGTCCCAAGCCCGAGAAATGAATTTTTAAAGAAAATTGTTTTCTGAAAGGCGAAATGGCCTCCTGGCCACTTGAACTTACATCGTTTTTAAAAGCCGATAGACTAACTTACAAGTTTTCCATTTGAACACTCAAACTAGTGATACCCTTGACTAATAAACACGTTGGATCATTGACCCTCCGCGCGTGTATCACACTTCTGCTAACGTGTCCATCCGGTCAGCTAATGTGTCCGCCCAGTCATCTAATGTGTCCGCCCAGTCAGCACTCAGCCAATTAAAACATGACACGTCAGAGGCGGGAAAATAAACCCCCATCGATTGGGGTCCCCCCTCATTTAGTCTGTATTCACCTGACATACCCCATTTTCCATCTCTCTCTAAAACACACTCCTCTCCTTAAACCTAGGTTAGTAATCACTCGATCTTCTTCACAAATTAATCAAAATCGCTACAAAACAAATCGATTGGGGTCCCCCTCATTTATTCAAAAGTTGTTCGTGTATTGTTTGGTCAGAAATTTCCATTCCAGTCACGTGTTAGCCCTTGAAGGTTAGTTTCTTTGTTTTGATATTGTTTTTTGTTTTTTCGTGTAATTTCTTCTGAAAAAAAGTGGGTAATAGTTGATTTTCAAAGCTATTTTTGTTTGCATGTATCATCTGTTGTTTTGAGATTAATATTAGGGTTTTGGGTAAATAGTCAAATATGGCCTATATTTTAAGGGTTTTGTCATTTTCAAGACTGATTTGGCATTTAGGGTTAAATAATAGGGATTGTGTCCGCATGCACAAATTGGTGGATTTTATAATAGGGTTTTCGTGTAACTCAGTTTCATATACACTTTATTTTTGGGGCTTTGTTGTATTCACGA
>ML292879.1:21801-63324 GCA_005239495.1 Nicotiana undulata | reverse complement strand
CCTTTCGGAGTGACGTAAGGTTGATATTCTCCGTACACATTATTAGGACTAACTCTTCATCAATAATCTTATAAGATTCAGGAAGTACAAACAAAATTGATAACATAAGAATAAGATAAGCAACCTCAACATCAACTGTTCCATAAGAAGGGAAACAATGTAAGTACTGCTTGCTTCTAAGAGTAGAGTATCTTCGGAAGCTCGTTCATTGCATTATGTACAATCGATGTCGTGCAAAAGAAGGAAAGGGATAGACTCACATACCTTGTATATATACTGCCCAACCTCAAGCTATGAAAATGTCACGACTCCTTAGTCTGCAATAAGATAAACCACATTATCGTTATCATTTGAGCGTCATAACTATTATGTATCGACCATAAGTTATTTTACAATGAAACGGACAACACCTCCCCTATATATGGGACTTCACACAAGTCAAAAAAATCACCAAACAGCCCAAACAACATCAATAATAATCATATTGAGCCTCCCAAAATAGTCCACACAACCTAATCACTTCATACATAAGACGACCAACGTAGTAGTGTCAAACGATCCGGAAATGTTACGACGAACGACCAGCCCACCACCCTACATCTATATGGTGTTTCTCTAAACCCTTGCTCCTCCAAAACTCCACAAAATAGTAGTAAAAAATGCAGCCCAACATCAACACAAAACATTCTGCTACAAGTGAATAACTCGAACTCACGGCTTCAGATCACCGTCCCGTGAGTTCTTACAAGTATAGAACTAATTACCATGAATTTACAGCAAAGAAAATGGATGAAAAAGAGCAGTAAACTTACCTTACTTGTTGGATAACTCATCCCTTATATTGGTTCTTCAAACTCTAGGTTTTACCCCAAATTAGAACTTGAAAGAGAGAGAAAATCAATTAGGGCTTGTGGATTATTTTTTGGGAGGCAGTTTGCAGGGGTTTAGGTCTGGTTATTTGTGATATATAATGAGGGTTATACTGCAGGAGATAAGCGTTTAAATGGGCTCTTTGGCCGACCCGAAATTGCCTCTTTTTGGGCTCCCATTTAACCAAGTAGGTGACACACCTACTTGTCGCCTAGCAGCATGTGCAGTCTCGCAACAATGCATGTATATCTCTACTCCGATGTCGTATTGATAAACGGTTTAATGCGTTGGAAACTAGACTCATACATCTTCAATTTGGTGGATATATCACCCCGTAATTCCAAGTAAAGTGTGAGAAAAGCTTAGTAACATTTGACCTAAAGTTTAAGTAAAATTATGAACATAAGTTGCAACAACTTTTGTCGACTTTTGTTTCATAACTCGTTTGACTTCAAGACTTATGATACGGATATTATATGATTCAAATACCTTAAAACATGACCTCTTGAGAATATTAAGCACCCCTAGGTTTACCCAAAAATATGTATTACAACATCCTTGATTCGTTTAACTTCTAATACTTGTTAATCACCCTTATACGCTCTTGTGTCATTTAAGACCAATATGATTAACTTCTTACCATCTCAAAGATAATCTCTTCTCAGATTTATGTCGACTAACTTATGTCATGAACCAACTGTCACGCCCCCTTTTTCCCCAAACTTAAAGTGGAGAGATCGGGTTTATGACATTTCGGACAACTCCTTTTGAAGGTAAAACGGTTTAAAGGAAGAGTCGCCACCATTTTTATGGTGCGTTAGGGCACCTTGAGTAGTTAACTCATAAACTAGTTTGCGTTACCAGAGATTGGGTACGGGCTTGAAGTTATCCCAAGGGGAAGGTATTAGGCACCCCTCAGGATCCACAATTGTGGTTCCCGACCAAATGATTTCGTGAATTATGACAATAAATAAATAACAAACAAGGCTCACATAAGAGGGGATTTCAAACAAGTATCGAAGTTTTTATTAAAAGTTGAAAGATATCAAAGTAAATATTTGAGAGAGTGTCCTATGTTTAAAGTAATACGGATCACATCAATGCAATACCCGATAGGCAGAGCTACACGTGGTATTAACGCACCGGTCATCATATCCGTGTTCTACCCTTCCCACCCTGCGAAGGTATCTAAAACGCGTGTGTTGGTCACAAAGCTTATTGCGTGCTATTACCCGTCCCATCCTATCAGTCCTGGAGGAGGCTAGGACTACTATTCCTAAAGGGAAGGTACTAGGGCTGGACCCTTAGGTTTAAAGGACAAAATTCTAAGCGGAAAATAAAACAGTTAGGACTGCAAATATAGGGACACACATAAGCAGACACGAGGCTCATATATCCCTCCACGAATTAGGCACATGAATAGCACGACTCAAACGCAAAAAGGTCTCAAATTCCAGAACCTAAGATCGTATGGCTATATGTGAATACAATAGCAAGACAGTATGATTATTGGGTTTCAGAAAAGGCATCTTACCAGTTTTAGACTATTAACTGATTTATAATTAGCCAAGCAATGCACAGAAACAGTTTCCAGTTTTACAAACGTTGATACCTAAGGCTTGCTTAGGCGGGTTAAAACATTCCAGTTATCCTATTTAATCTCAGTAGCAGGATAAATCTGTTTTAGACTTAGTCATGATTAAACTAATGTGGATGCAGTGTCCTACAAAACAGGATATCTAAATGTACGCATGGAGGATGCAAACTTAAGCATGCTTTTCTAAATGCACAAAAAACTTTTGCAGAAATCAGAATCTATTGTTTTAACGAGGTCTTACTTATTAACAGAACGTCAGGGGCGTGATTTGTTAAGTTGCTGAACCTAGCACATGATTTCTAAACGTTCATTAGCAGTATATTTTAACACACGAGCCTGGCATAGATATATGAACATACTGAGAATGACTTCCTAAGGTAGCATGGTCTCTAATGCAAATATTGACAATTGATGTTATTATTTAAACAGGAGTTCTAGATGTAGTAGTTATGAACATGCAGAGGCAGTATTATTATGACAGCCATTTATAGTTATTTTAACTACGACCAAGATTTCTAAGTGGACATGAGTAAGGATGATGCAGCCATTGTAACAGCCTTTTACTACGAACACGATGAGTATGATGAGATGCTGAAATAAATAGACCTGAAGCATGGTATCTAATGCATGCATGACAAGTATTCCTAAATATGTAACTATTGCACACATAGATAAAATAAACCCTATAGGCATGTTCTCTACCCATAATTATACTAAGCATGCATAATCCCACCCATTTCACTATCCAACCCCAGAGTTGTTTTTACAATTAATTATTACAGACCAGCGATCATAAATTACATAAATGAATAAGAAAATTAAGAAGTTACACAATAGAGAGCCTAACAGTAGGCCCAAGTATCCTGATCCAAATATGCCATATGTCATGACCTTTTTGTAACCCAGTTGTGTCAGAGTTCCTAAGGATCTCAGAGGATCCCAGGCAGTGCTCACACCCAAGTTCCCTAGCCAGGAATGAGTAAGTGCAGTGTGGAATGCCAGCCTTGTGTGTTAGAGTACAATGGGTACTCAGATGGTCCCCAAGGCAGTGCTCACACAAAGGGGGCTGAACTTAGCAACTAAGAGTCGTGAAATGTGCTCATAGCTTAAAGGAGTTGAGTTTGAAAAGTAACTTTGAAATAACTGTTTTGAAAATAGTTTCAGAGAACAACATGTGTTTTATGAAAACTAGTTTAAAGGAAAGACACAGGACAATCACAACTCAGAAGACAATGCAGAGTTCAGGGAGCGAACACAAACAAGGATAGGCGAATTAGGGGACAAATAGGTCACATAGTAGAAGCAGACTTGTACACAAATAGTCCTTAAAATAGTATTACAGGGTCTAAACAATCACAGCATAGTTACCACAAAAATGTTAAGGCCAAGAATCTAACAGTATTAGATTGAGGGAGTGTCAAACAGAGTCACATATTAGGTCTGAGATTAGGATTACATAATAACTAAACATGATGTGCATGCTTATAACGTTAAGGGGTCAGAAGGTATGGCAGATTTATGATGAAAAGCAATATGAGAGAACACTGGACGTGCTAAAATAAGAGGAAGAGTAGTCACATAGACGAACAGGTATTCTAGCTTCATAGTAGTCAGGCAGGTAGACAAGTAGGGGGGGTCACATAGACAAGTAGACATGCTAAACATAGAGAGACAAAGTAAACATGCTAATTGCAAGGCAAGCAGTAGAACCAAAAGTAGAAGCATGAGAGAAATAAAAGGAATCTAAATACGAACAGGAACATGTTGTTTTGGGTACTACAAACGTAAACTAGAAACATACCAGTTTGAATGCAAAGTGAAGAGCAGTAAAATGAAGAATAGTAGAGCAGCAGTGTGTAGAGAAGTAGAGCAATAGGGAAATGGTAGGCAGATGCAAGAGAGCAACAGTAATTACTCAGTCTGAGCTTTTAGCCGACTGAGTAGTCAGTGACTAGCGAGAGAGAATGTGTATGAAAGCAAGAGAAAATTTAGAACAATATGAGTGTGCTCTGTGTGTATCTTAGTGATCTTAGTCCTTTCTCGTTATGCTAAAAAGAATAGAGTATTTATAATGCTGAAAACAAGTAAAGCAAATAAGGTAAGGAGTACTAGTTTTAACACAATTATGGAGAAAACACTCAATTAGTATCAATTAAAGACATGGACTCCCTTTAATTAGGGAGTCAAGTTCAATCAGAGTTAAATAAGGAAAAGGAATCAACTTATGGACTGATTTTACTATAATAGGGGTAGTAAAATCATGTAGCACATAATAGAGGCCAATTACATAGCACATAATTAAGGAAAGTAAAACTGGTAGCATATTCATAAGGCAAAGTATGATTTTAATTCTGAAAATTAGTCGAGGGAATCTCGAATGCAATAAAAATCACAGGGAATCAAGTATGATCAAGGAAAGTATCACATAAGTAAGGAAACATTTTAAAAAATCAGTACAGAGCATACAAAGTCATAGGTTCGAGAAAATATCACGGCTATGCAAAGAGATACACAGAGTCAGTAGAGAGTATCAGGCAAACAATCGTTAAACTAATAATCAGACTTGATAAACAATAAAAATAGCACAAAAATAAGAGAAACCCTAAGCAAGAGGTATAATAGAGATTCAGAAAACCCAACCACGAATTAGAGTAAGAAGCATAGAGCACATAGAGAGTACAGAAGTATACAGATATAGCAGACAAGATGAACTCAAACCCTAAAAAAGGAAATTGGGCGTTTCAGTGAACCAAAAAGTGAAAGAAACTTTGAATCAATCGTATAACAGAGAAAGCATAGAATAATATTAAAAGCAGTAGTAAAAAATTATTTTTTTGAAAGGGGGTTGTGAAACCCTAGTTTTTGAGATTGAAGGATCATTTAAAGACGAACGTTTTCAGAGAAATCATAGAAAGAAGCTTCGTAATACTGTAGATATATAGTAGATCTAGGATAAATCGAAAGACATAGGGTTGGGGTTTCGTGAAACCCAGAGAAATAGGAAGAACCTCAAAGATGGCACCGGCTTAAGCCGGAACAGGTGGTAATCCTTACTCAGACGGCCGGGGAGGCCGGAAAGTGACATGGGACCATGGGAGATGAGTTGGACCGCTCCAGGTTCTCCTGAGAGCCCCAGAGTATCACTGGACCGGTACAAAGTGGGTAGGTAGCCAGGAGGTGATGAAGGACCATAGTTTCTGGTGAGAGAACCAGCCGGAGAAGGTGAACAAAGCCCATCAGGGGAGAGAAGTCAAGGGAACTTCTCGAGGGAGCTAGAGAGTCACAAAGAGAGATAGAGAGAGAATGAGATTGGGAGAATGAGGGGGCGGTGGGGGGGGGGGGTTGGTTGGGATTAATTAAGGTAAGTTAAGTCTGGACCGTTGATCTTGTGTGATCAACGGTTTGGGCCGGGTAGGATTATTTAGTTGGGCTGGGTTAATTGGGCTAAATGGTTCGGTGGGGTTGGGTTTAGAATTTGGCTAGAATTTAAATAGAAATAGGCTAAATGTTAAATACCCAATTTGAATAGGATAATTAATTAATTAAAATAGCTAGTAATTGTGCAAAAAATGAAATTAAAACCAAATAAATGAAATTAAGATAATTAACTGCTATAAAAATATAAAAAATAATTAGTTATTTATTTAAGAATGGTATAAATGCATATTTGTGCTATGTTTGCAAAAATTGCTGAAATTAACTAAATAATGCCAATATTGGCTAATTTGTGAAATAATTAAATCCTAAGGGAATTAAAATAGTATATAAATAACATATTGAGTAACATAATGATTTGAAATTATTTATAACATTATTTATGCATAATTATGAATAATTATGGAACATAAAATATTAAATAAATAGAAAAATAATATGGAAAATTATGGAAAAGTATCAATTGTTGTAGAAAGTGATTTTGAAGGTATATATTCAAATTTGAAAATAATTTGAGGAAAAATTGGGTATCAACAGCTGCCCCTCTTTACCCGGGAAGGATGAAAGAGTTGTCGGGTAAAGATATGATGGCCAATTTTGACCGAGCGAAAATGGTATGAAAGATTCAGGCCGCACTCTGGCTTCTGAGCTGCCTACATATCCCTAATTTTATAGGAATCAGGTCGTATGTAGTTCAGTAGCCACTGGCGAAGTATACTGGTGACGTTTTATAAGGACGGACGCACGGCGCCAAGCAAGATGAGCAAAAATGGTTTATGGGGTAGTTAGGAGAACTGGAGCGGTCCGCTCCTGCCTGGCTGGCTGTTCCTAGCCGGATTTCCTGCAAATGAATAACAAGCATATATTGTGCGTAATTTAAACATGATGCAATTCCCATCGGACTATGAATGTTGTCTTTGGACGATTGAGGATGACGTCCTTAGACTATGATGTCCTGGGCCATGAATCGCTTGATGTGGGATTCGCATGCTATGAATGATGTTCTCGGGCCATGAGGATGGTGCCTCCAAACCATGATGCCTTTGAATAATGATATGCAAGCTGATAAAAGAGATCCTCAGGCCATGAAATGATGTTCTCGGGCCATGAGGATGGTGCCTCCAAACCATGATGCCTTTGAATAATGATATGCAAGCTGATAAAAGAGATCCTCAGGCCATGAAATGATGTTCTCGGGCCATGAGGATGGTGCCTCCAAACCATGATGCCTTTGAATAATGATATGCAAGCTGATAAAAGAGATCCTCAGGCCATGAAATGATGTTCTCGGGCCATGAAGATGATGCCTCTGAACGATGACGCCTTTGGCTAGGTTGGCGATATTTCAGCCCATGAAAATGCAATAGTATGCTGCCAACAAGACAGAGCTTAGTCTTGTGAAATAAAAAGGGCAGAGCTTAGCCCGAAAGAAATAAATAATGACAGAGACGGTGGTAGTTTCGGAAAGTAAATGGGAGGCAGCGTTGAGCCTCGGAAGGCAGAAAGGTAGTCTTATGCAGAAAATAAAATGCAGATGGAGGTAGTGTTTAACCTCGGAAGGCAGAATGGTAGCCTTATGCAATGCAGATGCAGATGGAGACAGCGTTTAGTCTCGGAAGGCAGAAAGGTAGCCTTATGCAGAAGATGAAATGCAGATGGAGGTAGCGTTTAACCTCGGAAGGCAGAATGGTAGCCTTATGCAATGCAGATGCAGATGGAGGTAGCGTTTAACCTCAGAAGGTAGAATGGTAGCCTTATGCAGAAGATGAAATGCCGATGGAGGTAGCGTTTAACCTCGGAAGGTAGAATGGTAGCCTTATGCGGAAGAAAAATACAGATGGAGAGAGCGTTTAGTCTCGGAAGGCAGAATGGTAGCTTTATGCAATGCAGATGCAGATGGAGGTAGCGTTTAACCTCGGAAGGCAGAATGGTAGCCTTATGCAATGCAGATGCAGATGGAGGTAGCGTTTAACCTCGGAAGGCAGAATGGTAGCCTTATGCAATGCAGGGGAAGCAAATAAAAATGCAGATAGGAGTTCTTAGCTGGTGATAAATTGCGGCGATATGATTATTGTGAGTATTGCGATAAATGAACTGTTATTTGCGATGATAATAAATGTCAGTGTGTGCGACGAGCTTGAGAAGTGTGTCTTTGAGCAATGCGTGTTCTTTGGGAGGGAAATATGTTTCGGGGCCTTTGCTATTTTTTGTGCCTGCATCCAAAGAAAAATCGTGAGTCCTGTAAAGGGAGAGGTTAGTTCGCATTCCCGCTGGCTTTACTTGACTTGCTCACTTGCTCTGTATCATTTGGGTAGCGTTTGCTAAACAAGTTGTTTAAGTAAAAAAGAAATAAATATGCATGATTTTGTAAAGATACGATATAAGCATATAGTCTAAAAATAGATTTTTAGATAAACCGACGACCGGGACACAGTACGAGACGTTGCAACCTCTCCTACCTCGGAATTTTGAGGGTCCTCCTCAAACTTCTGCCCCAGTTTGATGGGTGGAAACTTCTTACTATTGCTCGCGCGACGATCGGCTGAACTTGCTTCAGAATTTTGAGAGTCCTCCTCAAAAT
The DNA here is from genome assembly GCA_005239495.1 of Nicotiana undulata. NCBI lineage: Eukaryota > Viridiplantae > Streptophyta > Magnoliopsida > Solanales > Solanaceae > Nicotiana > Nicotiana undulata. The sequence goes on along the minus strand of ML292879.1, from coordinate 54,841 downwards.
TCTGCCCCAGTTTCCATTTGTGGGGAAAAAGAATTTTTTTATTGAATTGTGACCGAACCCATAGGGCTGCCTACGTACCCCCTCTTAAACGAGAATCAGGTCAGGCGTAGTTCAATTTTTCATTGTTGACCAAAGCATAAAGAATTACACATAGTAGCGTTTGACTGCATCTGAATTGATTGGTTTTGGCCAGACTTCTCCGTCCATTTCTGCAAGTATAAGTGCTCCTCCTGTCAGTACTCTGTGAACCATGTACGGGCCCTGCCAGTTGGGAGAGAACTTACCTTTGGCCTCGTCTTGATGTGGAAAGATTTTCTTTAACACCAGCTGCCCTGGCATGAATCGTCTCGGCTTGACTTTCTTGTTGAAGGCTCATGACATTTTGTTATGGTAGAGTTGACCATGACAAACTGCGTTCATTCTCTTTCTGTCTATGATGGCTAGTTGCTCATAACGGTTCCTTGCTCATTCTGCGTCGCCGATCTCAGCTTCTTGTATGATTCTTAGAGATGGAATCTCAACTTCGGCAGGAATAACAGCCTTTGTACCGTAGACCGCCATATAGGGAGTTGCCCCGGTTGATGTGCAGACTGTGGTGCGATATCCCAATAAGGAGAATGATAACTTCTCATGCTATTGCTTGTGCCTTTCTATCATTTTCCTTAATATCTTCTTGATGTTTTTGTTAGCGACTTCTACAGCTCCATTCATCTGAAGTCTGTAAGTTGTGGAGTTCTTGTGCTTGATCTTGAATGTTTCACACATGGCTTTCATCAAGTCACTGTTGGGATTAGAACCATTGTCGGTGATGATTGACTCTGGAATCCCGAACCGACAAATAACGTGGTCGCGGACAAAGCCGGCCACAAATTTCTTGGTAACTGCTTTGTAGGAGACTGCTTCGACCCATTTAGTAAAGTAATCAATGGCGACAAGAATAAACCTGTGTCCGTTGGAGGCGGCAAGCTCGATTGGTCCAATGACGTCCATGCCCCAGGCGGTGAACGGTCATGGTAAACTCGTTGCGTTAAGCTCACTCAAAGGTACCTTTATCATATCTCCATATATCTGACAGCGGTGGCATTTTCGAGCGTACTGGATGCAGTCTGTTTCCATGGTCATCCATAAGTAACCAGCTCGGAGTATCTTCTTTGCTAATACAAACCCGTTCATATGTGGACCGCAGGTCCCAACATGGATTTCTTCCAATAGATTTGATGCTTCCTTTGCGTCGACGCACCTTAATAATCCCAAATCAGGAGTACTTCTATACAGGGTTCCTCCGCTGTGAAAGAAATTATTAGACAATCTCCAAAGTGTGCGCTTCTGAGTGGCGTTTGCAAGCTCTGGGTATTCTCCTTTTGACAAATACTCCTTGATGTCATGAAACCAAGGATTTCCGTCTGCTTCTTCCTCAACATGGGCACATTAGGCCGGCTGACTGTGAATTTTCACTTGAATGGGGTCAATGAAAGTTTTGTCTGGATATTGAATCATAGATGACAAGGTAGCCAGAGCATCGACGAATTCATTCTGGATTCTGGGGACATGCCGAAACTCTATCTTTGTGAACCTCTTTCTCAACTCCTGAACGTGATGTAGATAGGGTAGTATCTTGGAATTTTTGGTTGCCCACTATCCTTGTACTTGATGTACCAATAAGTCTGAGTCACCAATCACTAACAACTCCTGGGTGTTCATGTCGATGGCCATACTGAGCCCTAAGATACAGGCCTCATATTCAGCCATGTTGTTGGTGCAAGGAAACCTGAGTTTAGGACTGCTCCGATACCGACTCCTTTGAAGTTTGTTGTGCCATCAAAGAATATTCTCCAACCGTCGTAGGATTCTGCAATGTCTTCTCCTACGAATGATACTTCTTCATCAGGAAAATACATTTTTAGGGGTTCGTATTCTCCGTCCACTGGATTCTCAGCAAGATGGTTTGTTAATGCCTGTCCCTTGACTGTTTTTTGAGTCACATAAATGATGTCGAACTCACTCAACAGGATTTTCCACTTGGCTAGCTTGCTAGTGGCATGGGTTTCTGAAAGATATATTTCAATGGATCCATCCTTGATATGAGATATGTTGTGTAGGCACATAAGTAGTGCCTCGGCTTCTGAGCGGCCCAAGTCAAAGCGCAGCAAGTGCGTTCCAGCAAAGAATATCGGGCCTCATATGGAGGAACTTCTTGCTGAGATAATAAATAGCTTGTTCTTTCCTTCTTGTTTCGTCATGTTTCCCAAGAACGCAACCGAAAGCTCCATCTAGTACGGTGAGGTAGAGTAGCAAGGGTCTACCTGGAGCAGGTGGTACCAAGACTGGCGGTGTGGATAGATACTCCTTGATTCTGTCGAAAGCTTTCTGACAATCCTTGGTCCACTTAGTCGCAGCGTCCTTCTTTAACATTTTGAAGATCGGCTCACATATGACTGTAGATTGTGCTATGAATCGGTTGATGTAATTGAGCCTTCCCAAAAATCTCATAACATCTTTCTTGTTTCTTGGCGGTGGTAGTTCTTGAATGGCTTTGACCTTTGAGGGATCCAATTCTGTTCCCCGGCGGCTCACAATGAATCCCAACAACTTCCCAGCAGGAACCCCGAATGCACACTTTGCGGGGTTCAGCTTCAAATTATATTTTCTCAACCTGTTGAAGAACTTCCTTAAATCATCCATGTGATCAGCAGCTTTCTTCGGTTTGATAATGACGTCGTCCACATACACCTCGATCTTTTTGTGAATCATGTCGTGGAATATGGTAGTCATGGCCCTCATGTAGGTGGCCCCTGCATTCTTTAAACTGAACGACATCATCTTGTAATAATGCACTCCCCAGGGCGTGATGAACGCTGTTTTCTCAGCATCGTCCTCATCCATCCAAATTTGATGATATCCAGCGAAGCAATCTACGAAGGACTGTAGCTCATGCTTGGCGCAATTGTCAATTAGAATGTGTATGTTTGGCAAGGGGAAGTTATCTTTAGGACTGGCCCGGTTGAGATCCCGGTAGTCGACGCAGACTCTGACCTTCCCGTCTTTCTTTGGCACGGGTACAATGTTGGCTAACCATGTCGGGTATTCAACCACCCAGAGAACTCTGGCGTTGATCTGCTTGGTAAATTCTTCTTTTATTTTCAAACTCATGTCAGGTTTGAACTTTCTGAGCTTCTGCTTTACCGGTGGACATGTCGGATTGGTAGGCAATTTGTGAGCCACAATGGACGTACTTAGACCAGTCATGTCGTCATATGACCATGCGAATATGTCCTCATACTCCTTTAGGAACTTGGTGTATTCTTTCTTCTCTAACGGTGACAAATGGATATTGATGCATGTTTCCTTGACGTTTTCTGAATCTCCTAGGTTGACAACCTCAGTTTCATCCAAGTTGGACTTAGGTCTATTTTCAAAGTTTTCGACCTCTTTAACAATTTTGTCGGGTATATCGTCTTCGTCTGAATCAATGTCCGTTTGTTGCGTCGCCTCATTGCACGTCACAATCATCGGCTCATCAAGTAAAGTAATAGTAATGATGTATAGATAAAGTAATGAGAGAAAACGGTGACAATAAATATCGGATTCATAAAGAAATTGAAAATTGCTTTGATAAATTGAATAACTTGTTTTGAACATTGAAGATCTTATTGCGGGAATTGAAAAATGCAGAAAAGGGAGAATTGCTTAGTAAATAAAACAGTAAATAATGCTTGTTTTTATCCTTGCTACCCCGAGGCTCGGCGGGCTCTGGTGGTCCTGATAGACCAGTTCTTGAGATATGCTGTCACGACCCAATTTCTAATGCGGGTCGCGATGGCGCCCAACTACGGGGTTAGGCAAGCCAATATGAATTACATTAGGTGTTACCCTTCCCATTTGATTAAACAAGTCAATATTTACCAGTTTAAAACAATTAAACATGATGATAGCTTGATATGAAAATGAAATCATAACAATACATGGCCAAAATAAAGCATATGTATGCATATACAACCCAAAACCCAAAATATACACTACGTGTGTGCCAGGAACTAGTGTCACGAGTGTCACGGGCAACTATCGGAATATACAAGATACATATAGATACAAATCCACAGTCTGGATGAAATAGATGGTGGAAATAACAAAAGGAACTTCAGGGTGCTGCTAGGAGGTCGCCAGGAAGAGCAGCTCACCGTGAAGTCTAATCACACAAATCAGTATCTAGCACCGGCCTGATAATCAGATGTACCAGCCTCCGGACCTGTACAATCAAGTACAGAAGAAGAAGAAGTGCAGCATGAGTACATAAATAAATATGTACCCAGTGAGTATCCCGTCTAAACTCGAAGGAGTAGTGACGAGAGGTCGACTAGATACTCACTAAGGTCCAGCAATATAATATAAAAAGAGATATGGTTAAAGCAGTAGGCATGTGAAGCAGAAATCAACAAGTACATAAGAAGATAATGTAATCCAAGTAGCAACTGAAAATGAACTGCAAGGGCCAAACCTCCATCTACACAATACCTGTCAATCCCACTATGTGCGACTCAGACTCAAGTGATAATATAGTACCAGAACAACACAATCGGCTGGAGTCATAAGGGTGGTCATAAGGACCGAGGTCATAAGCTACCCACGATCGCGAATCATACCTGCGACTCGTGTGTTGACTCGAAAATGATAAGCTCCCCACGATCGCGAATCTTACATGCGACTCGTGTGCTGACTTGATAATGATAAGCTACCCACGATCGCGAATCTTACCTGTGACTCGTGTGCTGACTCGATAATGATAAGCTACCCACGATCGCGAATCTTACCTGCGACTCGTGAGACTACGTGAAACTAAGGCTCTGAAGCACAACCCTCAAATGCTGCTCGTGCTCACCCAGGCTCCGTGAGTAGATCAATATATCATCAATGAAAACAATAATGAAGGAGTCGATAAACGGCCTGAACACCCTATTCATCAAGTCTATAAATGTTGTTGGAGCATTAGTCAAGCCGAAGGACATCACTAGAAACTCATAATGGCCATATCTGGTGCGAAATGCAGTCTTCGGAACATCAGAAGCCCGAATCTTCAACTGGTGATAACCCGATCTCAGATCAATCTTAGAAAACACCCGAGCACCCTGCAATTGGTCAAACAAATCATCAATGCGCGGCAGAGGATACTTGTTCTTGATGGTCACCTTAGTCAATGCACATCCGCATAGACCCATCCTTCTTCTTCACAAATAAGACCGGATCACCCCACGATGACACACTCGGCCTGATGAACCCCTTGGCCAACAACTCCTCAAGCTGCTCCTTCAACTCCTTTAGCTCCTTAGGAGCCATACAATAAGGGGGAATGGAAATAGGTTGAGTATCTGGAGCCAAATCAATAAAGAATGTCTATATCTCGACCTGGATGCATGCCTGGAAGATCTTAAGGAAACACATATGGGAACTCTCGAACAACAGGCACTGAATCAGTGGTAAGAGACTCGGCAGTGGTGTCCAACACAAAAGCAAGGTAAGCTAAGCAACCCTTCTCGACCATGTGTCGAGCCTTCATATAGGAAATGACCCGACTGAATGCACTAACTGAAGAACCCCTCAATTCTAACCTCGGCGACTCAGGCATGGCTAATGTAAATGTCTTGGCATGGCAATCCAACACAGCATGATAAGAAGATAGCCAATCCATGCCCAAAATAACCTCGAAATCAACCATATCGAGCAATAACATGTCGACTCTAGTCTCAAGCCCATAGAAGGTAATCACACAAGATCGATATACCCGGTCTACTACCACAGGAGTGGACACATACAAAGGAGAACCCAAGGGCTCACGAGGAACATCCAGAAAATGAGCAAATAATGTGGAAACATATGAGTATGTAGACCCTGGATCAAATAACACTGAAACCTCCCTACCACAGACTGAAATAATACATGTAATCATGGCGTCTGAGGCCACTACGTCTGATCTGGCCAGAATACCATAGAATCTGGCTGTAGCACCTGAAGACTGAGCTCCCCCAGAACGAGATGGAGATGACTGACCCCCTCCTGACTGGCCTCCCCTTCTAGGATGGCCTCTGCCAACCTGTCCCCCACCCCTAGATGGTCGAACTGCTGGTGCTGAAATCATAGGCTGGTGACTCTGCTGCACGGCCTTGCCCCGGTAGTGGGAGAAATCCCTCCTCATGTGGCCTAAGTCCCCACACACCTAGCATCTCAAATGTGACATATCCGGCTGTCCTGTGGAGTAAGAGTCCCGAATGGCCAAAGTGCGATGAGAATCATCTGACACAGCACTGAAATATGCTCCCTCGCTTAATGCTTGTACGGAAGGGCCTTCCTCCCCCTCCTCCTCGAGAATAACACAACAATCTATATCATCATCCTCTAGGAACAAATTACTTAGTGCAGCGAGTGCTTCTTCTTCGTCTGACCCATAAGTAATGTCGGCCTGCTGGAAGGTCTGCTCCAGATGCGGTATCGGCTGCTCCAATGGGTAGTAAGGACCGCGCCAAGGTGGTGACCAGTTGTTGAATTCTTCCCATGTGTACTCATATCCCATACCGAAAGTAGTACCATATTTCTTGATTTTGATGGGTTTGGAGATTCCTTAAAGGTTCTTGCCGAGCCCTTTGCCAAGCTCGTACCCATTCCAGTTTAGTATACTCTCGATTTTGCTATCCCACCATTTGTCTTTGTCAATGGCGTTGACTCGCTCAATATGGTGATAAGTTCCTCCACCCAGTTTTCTCTTTCCATCAATCACAAGGATAGTCTGGCGACTATAGATAGGGTTGCTACCGTCGCCGTAGATGATTACCTCTTGGTGGTTCCACTCGAATTTCACCGCCAGATGTAGTGTTGATGCGATGCCCCAGCAGAATGGATCCAGGGTCGCCCTAACAGCAAGTTGTAGGATGCCGGCACGTCTATTACTTGGAAGTCCACTTCGAACCAGGTTGGTCCCATCTGTAAGCATAGACTGATTTCCCCCATGGTAGCTCTTTGGGACCCGTCGAAAGCTTTCATGTTGATTTCTCCCTCTCTTATCTCGTGTAGCCCTCTGCCCAATTTCTTGAGTGTTATCAGCGGACAAATGTTAAGACTGGAACCTCCGTCGATCAAGATCCTTATGATGAAATGATCTTCGCATTGTACGATGATGTGCAATGCTTTGTTATGTCCCAATCCCTCAGGTGGTAACTCGTCTTCATGAAAAGTAATTTTGTGACTTTCCAGTACCTAGCCCACCATGTTGGCCGTTTCTCCACAGGTGATGTTGTTCGGCTTGTATGCTTCGCTCAACACTTTTAGTAAAGCATTTCTGTGCGTCTCAGAATTCTGCAGCAAAGAAAGAATGGATATATGTGTCAACGTCTTGTTCAGTTGGTCGATGACCGAATATTCCTTAGCCTGTATTTTCCTCCAAAGATCATCAGAACCTGTTTCAATGAGGGGAGGACGGTTGGCGGCTTGTTTGCTTAAATCGGCCAGATATTCAGGGGTATAGACTCTACCAGTTCTCGTCATACCCTATGTTGCGATGGTTTCCTCAGACCTATTTTTACCTTTCCTTCTTGCCTCGGTTGTATAATCCCAAGGGATATCATCTGAATAGAAAGGTGGTGTGGTTGACATTGCTACTGGAATTGGCGTGGTCATTCTCACTTCAACTGGAGTGTATGTTAGGGGTGGCAAGACTGCAACCTCGAGTGGTGCTGATGCATTTGCTGGAGATACAAACTCAACTTCAATTGGCACTGGCGCCTTCGCCTTTGCAGGTGGCACTGCTTCAAACTCAAATGGGATAGACATATTCACCTCGGCATTCTCAGATGGATGAATCTGGACTATGATCGGGTTGAGAGTGACCGCATGTTTCTTTGGGTCATCGCCTTCTGCAATCAACCCAATTGACCCCTCGGGATCCCAATCATCATCTACTTCAATCATATGGATACCTCCACCCCTATGGTATGGTAAAGGGTTATTGCGGACGTTCGGAGCGGGATACTTTGCTACAATAATCTTGTTATCAATGAGGGTATGTATCTTATCTTTCAGAGATCCGCATTCTTCGATGATGTGTCCTTTCATGACGGAATGGTATGCACAAGATTTGTTTGGGTTAACCCACTAAGAGGGGTTCTCAGGGGTGGCAACAGGGATAGGTGTAACGTAACCAGCAGTTTTGAGTTTTTCATACAACTGGTCGATGGGCTCGGCTATGGCGGTATATTGCTTTGGAGGGCAGCGATCAAAGTTAGGGCGAGGCCTAGGGAAGTTTTGACGGGTAGGGGGTGATTGATAGTGAGGTGGCTGGGAATTATAGGTGTTGTAGACGGGAGCGGGTTGTGAATATCTAGGTGAGGTAGGTTGATATGTGGGTGGTGGAGGTTGGTATGAATGTGAGGGTGCTTGGTAGTTTGAGGTGGGCTGATATGTGAAGGGAGGTGTTGGGTAGACTTGGTATTTGGGTGGGGATTTGGCTTGTTGTGCAACCATTACGGCTCCCACATCTCTCTTCTTAGACACACCACCGGACTGCAAAGCTTTGTTAGTGGTCTGCAAGGCTTCAAATTTGTAACCATACCGCTCTTGATGCTTTATTCAATTTGCTCCCCCAATTTGATAATGTCGGAGAACTTATGGCCTTCAACCATCATTAGTCGTTCATAATATTGTGGGTCCTGAGCTCGTACAAAGAACTTGTTCATATGTTCCTCCTCTAAAGCATGTATGACTTTAGCAGCTTCCGACCTCCAACGAGTAGCATACTCGCGAAAGGTTTCTGTTGGTTTCTTCTTCAAGTTCTGGATATAGAACACATCTGGTGCGTTCTCTGTATTGAATCTAAACTTGTCCATGAAGTCTGTTTCCATACCTACCCAGTTCGACCATTTCTTAGGGTCTTGGCTGATGTACCAAGACAGTGTGTCTCCCTTCAGACTCCTCATGAACAGCTTCATGCGGATCCTTTCGTCTTTTCCTACGCCAACCAACTTATCACAGTAGGTCCTCATATGGACCCTCGGTTCGCCAGTGCCATCAAACATCTCAAACTTTGGAGGTTTGTACCCCTCTATTAGTTCAACATCAGGTTGTATGTAGAGATCTTCATAGTTCAAACCTTCAATTCCTTTGACTCCCTCGACACCCTGAACTCGGCTAGTCAGTTTTCTAAGTTCCTTAGCCAGATTCTTGATAAGTAAGTCCTTCTCATCAGACTCGGAGGTATGTGAGATAGACGGGATGGAGTGGGTTTCAGTTTCCACGTAGATGGGATTGTTGTAAGCATGGAAATGGTCTTTCGTGGAGTTTTGCGATTTATGGATGGATGGTGGAGTGTTTATGTGGCAAGTGTTGCATGATGTAGGGAGAGTTTGGTGAGGTGCATGGTGATTTGGTTGTTTTGGGATATTTTGTGGTGGTGTAGGGTTGACGTCAGGGACGTTGAGGGAAAATGATAGTTTAGCCAGATTCCGGACCTGGTTGAGCTCCTCTTGAAACTTCAACAATTTATGTTCCAATGGTGACATGTTCTCATGCACAACCTAAATACCCCGGCCTTCAGTAGTCTCAACCTATTCAACCGTATTGTCTTTCCTGATACCGCTGGATTCTGCCATCTGACTTTTGCCCTTGTTTCTACCTTTGGGAGGACTGAGAGGAAGAGTAGGTGGAGGCCCTTTGGATCTTATGCACTAGGCGGATGATGCCAGATTGTGCGAACTAACCTTTGGGGAAGGGGATAATAACTAAAAGAGAAACAAAAACAAAAGGTAACCGGGTCAGTGAGGATTATAAAAAATATTGCAGAAATTAAACACATAATGCGGAAATGTAAAGCGTATCCTAAGTTGGGGACCTCTTTGTGCCCGAGGTAGGCCTAGCGACAAATTGATTTGGAGAACTTAAAGTGCTAAATGCCTCATTTTATAGATAGAAAATAGACAAATCCTTAAGACGACTCTAAATACGCGAAAATATAAAGCACTAATGGCCATAGGTCTTATTACATTAATGAATAAAAAATAAGACACCTATCTATTTGGTCCCAGAAGGACCTTCCCCAGATTCGGCATTCTTGCTTCCCTCGATCAACTTTCCCAACTCATGAAGTCCCAGCAGTAGGTCGGTTCTGGCTAAGTATCCCCCTTCAGCTCCCTCATCCTTTTGGCAAGTCTCGATCCTTTTAATGAATTTCTCCTCCAGTTCAACTATGCATTGATCCAAGTAACTCAACCTCTGGTTGGCGCTGAAAGCCATGCCCTTCCATTCCTCGATCAACCTTTTGTTGGACTCATGTAACTTGTGGTGATCATCCTCACATTCACGGATCCTTTTGCGCAGTTGGTTGTACTTTACTTGTGCTTCAGCCTTTTGATCTATAACCCGGTGACCTTGAACGAACCCTGGATCAATTTGACCACCCAGATCTTGTTCTAACCAACCAAGATAGAAAGGAGTTCAACCAGCGTGATACATGTCTGGTTCGATGGTGTCTTTTTCGAGCATGATCCTGCAGTGCCATAGGTGCTGAGCTTGGCACTTGTGAGGGCTATCATCATTCTGTAAGTCTGCTCGAAGATGGCTTATTTTCTCAACCCTGGGTATAACCTTCCTTCTACCTGCTTGTCTCATAACTCGTAGAGGGACGTAAGGGTATGTCCCCCTTAGACCAATCAGTATCAGGAATGAAGCGTCCCGGGACCGAATGATAAACTCGTCTGTCGGAAACCACTCGAACATCCATTGAACTTGATTCTCGATTAAGTTACCAAATAATTCAACCCATCATTCGGCATTCTCTCGCTGAGAGAATATGTCGGGAATATAGTTCATTCGCTTTGGGTGATGGAAAGCGATATGGTCATCCCAAATCCTTCGATGGATGTCTTGTCGGTACTCACCTTTTTGCAGATATTCTATAAGCCAGAGTTGGAGTAATAAGTTGCAACCTTCGAAATGCCTTGCTCCTCGTTGACACATTTCTAGGGCCCGGTATATATCTGTGATGATCATGGGCACAATGCTGAAATCCTGCCCATCTATCCCTTCCATTAGTGTCTTTGTTACCATGGCCAACCTAGCATGGATTCTTTACTTCTTCATTGGGAATACAATCAAACCCAAAAAACACAACATAAACACGAACACTCGGCGATGGATATGTCCCAGAGAGGTGATGGCAAACTCGTCTTGGTAGGTGTGGTACGATTTGTTGTGACCGTACCTTTCATATAAATAATTGAAAGGGATGTATGAATCCTTCAGACACACCAATTGCGGATTCTTCTTCAAACCCATCATTTTGAGGAAACCCCTGCCCGTGCGGTTTTCAGGCATCAGCAACCCCGATGATTCCCAAGCTAGGCCGGCCAATCCTCTTATCTCTTCTAACAAAGGTGTCATTTCAAGATTCCCAAACACGGATCTATCACAGTCCCAAAACAGAGTAGCGGCCTCTATCACCATTTGTTTGGCTGGATATCTAGGAGAGATAGTAGATTTCCCAGGTGTTTTCTGACGAGATTTTTGTCACTAGAGTGGAGGTCTTACCACAAATTCAGCAGCCTAGGGTGAATATTGGCGACCATGCCGAATCTGGGGACTTCATGACTCATTTTCTGCAAAACAGACAAGGTTAGGCCTTTTACCCCCACCAGACTCGACTATTTGACACCAATAATTAGCAAGAAGCATTTAGTTCTCCAAATAAATGCACAGAGCGTGAGGGTGTCCGTTTGGGTTCCAGGGAAACCCAGTGGACTTTGGATGAGGCTGTCTTAAAGGCTATTGTGCGGACAACACGTTAACCTGGATAAGTTTGACCACGATGCATGTGAGAGTATAACGGAGTAAGGTTTCTATGGGGTTTTAGATTGTTACCCTTGAGCGGATAACTCAAAAGAGAAGGCACGGAACTGTCGACTGCACCGCTGATCGACTAGTTTTACCGCAAATACACCTTTCCGAATTTAAGGGTTAATAATATAGGAATAACGCAACCACTCATTGTAAGCGTTGCTATAGTATTTTGTTTGGAACGAGTGGAGTATGAATGTTGAGCATGATATGTAATAAATAAGCATTTAAACAGATAGTCATGTATTTGCACGTTGAGAAAAGCGGTAAATACAACAGTTATGATTGAAAGCAATTACAAAAGAAAACAAAGATACATGTTAGTTTTGCTCATGTGAAATAAATGCTTAAAAGAAATAAACGATTAACGACACGTAATATGGAAGAGGAAAGGGTGAAAACATTTAAACAGAATTAAAAGTCTAAATTCACGAAACAATTTGCAATGGTAAAAGCCTAGGTATAATCCCCAGCAGAGTCGCCATGCTGTCGCGCCCCCTTTTTCCCCAAACTTAAAGCGGAGAGATCGGGTTTATGACATTTTGGACAACTCCTTTTGAAGGTAAAAAGGTTTAAAGGAAGAGTCGTCACCTAACGATTTTTATGGTGCGTTAGGGAACCTTGAGTAGTTAACTCATAAACTAGTTTGCGTTACTAGAGATTGGGTAAGGGCTTGAAGTTATCCCAAGGGGAAGGTATTAGGCACCCATCAAGATCCACAACTGTGGTTCCCGGCCAACTGATTTCGTGAAGTCAGACAATAAACAAATAACAAACAAGGCTCACATAAGAGGGGATTTCAAACAAGTATTGAAGTTTTTATTAAAAGTTGAAAGAGATCAAAGTAAATATTTGAGAGAGTGTCCTATGTTTAAAGTAATACGGATCACATCAATGCAATACCCGATAGGCAGAGCTACACGTGGTATTAACGCACCGGTCATCATATCCGTGTTCTACCCTTCCCACCCCGCAAAGGTATCTAAAATGCGTGTGTTGGTCACGAAGCTTATTGCGTGCTATTACCGTCCCATCCTATCAGTCCTGGAGGAGGCTAGGACTACTATTCCTAAAGGGTAGGTACTAGGGCTGGACCCTTAGGTTTAAAGGACAAAATTCTATGCGGCAAATAAAACAGTTAGGACTGCAAATATAGGGACACACAGAAGTAGACACGAGGCTCATATATCCCTCCACGAATTAGGCACATGAATAGCACGACTCAAACGCAAAAAGGTCTCAAATTCCAGAACCTAAGACCGTATGGCTATATGTGAATACAATAGCAAGGCAGTATGATTACTGGGTTTCAGAAAAGGCATGTTACCAGTTTTAGACTATTAACTGATTTATAATTAACCAAGCAATGCACAGAAACAGTTTCCAGTTTTACAAACGTTGATACCTAAGGCTTGCATAAGCGGGTTAAAATATTCCAGTTATCCTATCTAATCTCAGTAGCAGGATAAATCTGTTTTAGACTTAGTCATGATTAAACTAATGTGGATGCAGTGTCCTACAAAACAGGATATCTAAATGTACGCATGGAGGATGCAAGCTTTTCTAAATGCACAAAAAAATGTTTGCAGAAATCAAAATCTATTGTTTTAACGAGGTCTTACTTATTAACAGAACGTCAGGGGCGTGATTTGTTAAGTTTCGGAGCCTAGCACATGATTTCTAAACGTTCATTAGCAGTATATTTTAACACACGAGTCTGGCATAGATATATGAACATACTGAGAATGACTTCCTAAGGTAGCATAGTCTCTAATGCAAATATTGACAATTGATGTTATTATTTAAATAGGAGTTCTAGGTGTAGTAGTTATGAACACGCAGAGGCAGTATTATTATGACAGCCATTTATAGTTATTCTAAGTGCACATGAGTAGGGATGATGCAGCCATTGTAACAGCCTTTTACTACGAACACGATGAGTATGATGAGATGCTGAAATAAATAGACCTGAAGCACGGTATCTAATGCATGCATGGAAAGTATTCCTAAATATGTAACTATTGCACACATATATAAAATAAACCCTATAGGCATGTTCTCTACCCATAAGAGGAAAAAAACAATAGACAAGTTAGACTAAGGGAAAGGGGGGGGGGGGTCACATAGACAAGTAGACATGCTAAACATAGAGAGACAAAGTAAACATGATAAATGCAAGGCAAGCAGTAGAACCACAAGTAGAAGCATGAGAGAAATAAAAGGAATCTAAATACGAACAGGAACATGTTGTTTTGGGTACTACAAACTTAAACTAGAAACATACCAGTTTGAATGCAAAGTGAAGAGCAGTGAAATGAAAAGTATAGCAGTAGTGTGTAGAGAAGTAGAGCAATAGGGCAATGGTAGGCAGATGCAAGAGAGCAACAATAATTACTCAGTCTGGGCTTTTAGCCGACTGAGTAGTCAGTGACTAGCGAGAGAGAATGTGTATGAAAGCAAGAGAGAATTTAGAACAATATGAGTGTGCTCTGTGTGTATCTTAGAGATCTTAGTCCTTTCCCGTTATGCTAAAAAGAATAGAGTATTTAGAATGCTGAAAACAAGTAAATCAAATAAGGTAAGGCGTACTAGTTTTAACACAATTATGGAGAAAATACTCAATTAGTATCAATTAAAGACATGGACTCCCTTTAATTAGGGAGTCAAGTTCAATCAGAGTTAAATAAGGAAAAGGAATAAACTTATGGACTGATTTTACTATAATAGGGGTAGTAAAATCATGTAGCACATAATAGAGGCCAATTACATAGCACATAATTAGGGAAAGTAAAACTGGTAGCATATTCATAAGGCAAAGTATGATTTTAATTCTGAAAATTAGTCGAGGGAATCTCGAATGCAATAAAAATCACAGGGAATCAAGTATGATCAAGGAAAGTATCACATAAGTAAGGAAACATTTTGAAAAATCAGTACAGAGCATACAAAGTCATGGGTTCGAGGAAAATATCACAGCTTTGCAAAGAGATACATAGAGTCAGTAGAGAGTATCAGGCAAACAATCGTTAAACCAATAATCAGACTTGATAAACAATAAAAATAGCACAAAAATAAGAGAAACCCTAAGCAAGAGGAATAATAGAGATTTAGAAAACCCAACCACGAATTAGAGTAAGAAGCATAGAGCACATAAAGAGTACAGAAGCATACAGATATATAGACAAGACGAACTCAAACCCTACAAACGAAATTGGGGGTTTCAGTGAACCAAAAAGTGAAAGAAACTTTGAATCAATCGTATAACATAGAAAGCATAGAATAATATTAAAAGTTGTAGTAAAAATCATTTTTTTGAAAGGTGTTTGTGAAACCCTAGTTTTTGAGATTGAAGGATCGTTTAAAGACGAACGTTTTCAGAGAAATCATAGAAAGAAGCTTCGTAATACTGTACATATATAGTAGATTTAGGATAAATCGAAAGACATAGGGTTAGGGTTTCGTGGAACCCAGAGAAATAGGAAGAACCTCAAAGATGGCACCGACTTAAGCCGGAACAGGTGGTAATCCTTACTCAGACGGTCGGGGAGGCCGGAAAGTAGCATGGGACCATGGGGGATGAGTTGGACCACTCCAGGTTCGCTTGAGAGCCCCAGAGTATCACTGGACCGGTGCAAAGTGGCTAGGTAGCCAGGAGGTGATGAAGGACCATAGTTTCCGGTGAGAAAACCAGCCGGAGAAGGTGAACAGAGCCCATCGGAGGAGAGAAGTCAAGGGAACTTCTCGAGGGAGCTAGAGAGTCACAAAGAGAGATAGAGAGAGAATGAGATTGGGAGAATGAGGGGTCGGTGGGGGGGGGTTTGGTTGGGATTAATTAAGGTAAGTTAAGTCTGGACCGTTGATCTTGTGTGATCAACAGTTCAGATCAAACGCGAGGTTGGGCCGGGTAGGATTATTTAGTTGGGCTGGGTTAATTGGGCTAAATGGTCTGGTGGGGTTGGGTTTAGAATTTGGCTAGAATTTAAATAGAAATAGGCTAAATGTTAAATACCCAATTTGAATAGGATAATTAATTAATTAAAATAGCTAGTAATTGTGCAAAAAATGAAATTAAAACTAAATAAATGAAATTAAGATAATTAACTGCTATAAAAATATAAAAAATGATTATTTATTTATTTAAGAATGGTATTTATGCATATATGTTTGCAAAAATTGCTGAAATTAACTAAATAATGTCAATATTAGCTAATTTGTGAAATAATTAAATCCTAAGGGAATTAAAATAGGATATAAATAACATATTGAGTAAGAAAATGATTTGAAATTATTCATAACATCATTTATGCATAATTATGAATAGTTATGGAACATAAAATATTAAATAAATAGAAAAATAATTTGATAAAAATATGGGAAATTATGGAAAAGTATCAATTACTGTAGAGAGTGATTTTGAAGGTATATATGCAAATTTGAAAATAATTTGAGGAAAAATTGGGTATCAACACCAACGTACGTGAAAATGAGTTATAACACCAACTCGAGGCCCAAAGCTGTACGATTCGTTTGGTTTGCATTTATTTCCTTTTACAGTCAATTTCAATTTATATATTTTCTTAGTTTGTGCAAAGTTATATCACGTATCCTTAAAACCGCGTATAAATTCAATTGTTATCCGTTTTTAGGGTAAAAACATGGCAATTTCAGAAGTTCAGCCTTTATAGCTTGTTTGGTCAAGCTTTTTTTGGGCTAAAATTGAGGTGTTTGGCCAAGCTTTTAGAAGGAAAAAAGCGCTTTTGAGGAGAAGCAGAAGAAGTTTTGAGAAGCAGAAAAATGTAGCTTCTCTTCAAATGCATTTTTCTAAGAAACACTTTTGAGAAAAATGCACTTAAAAGCAGTTTTGAGAAGCTTGGCCAAACACTAATTATTGCTCAAAAATGTTTTTTAAATTATTTAGCCAAACACAAACCGATTCTCACCACAAGTGCTTTTTTGAAAAGCACTTTTGAAAAAAAGTACTTCTCAAAATAAGCAGATTTAAGAAGCTTGGCCAAATAGACTATTAATAACTTGTTTGACCAAGCTTCTAAAATCTGCTTCTTTTGAAAAACGCTTTTAAAAAAAAGTACTTTTGGTGAGAAGTAGTTTGTGTTTGGCTAATTAATTTGAAAATCACTTTTCATCAACAATTAGTGTTTGTCCAAGCTAAAGGTGTTAATCGAGCCAGGCTGAACCGTTAACAACCCGGGGCTGGTTCAACCCGTTACTGTAGCAAAAATGGCGGGCTGGGACGGGTTGGACGGGGGAACGGGTTTTAAACGTACACATTTTGGAAAACGGTGCACCGAACCCGCTACAACCCGTTAAGCCCTTAACGGGTTCTTAATGGGCTGCAGCCCGGTTCAGCCCGTTAACCCGCCTAAATTTTTTTTTTTTAAATTTCTGACTGTTGTTAACGGTCAATTTCAAAAATGACTATTAGCCAACGTCCATTTTTTGCAGAAATAACCATTTCGGCCTACCCCATTAATAATGTAGTCCCCCACCCCTAATATTTGATAAATTACAATTTTAACCTTTTAAAAACTATAAATAGCCCCATTTCTTCTTCATTATTCCTCACAATTCATTCTCTTACTACTCTAATTCTATCTCAATTCTCTCTTGATATTATTGATTATTGCTCTTAAATTCTCAATTACTCATTATTTCAAAGTTTCACCAAATATTTAGTTTAGCCATTACAAAATTATTATTATCAAGTATTCTAGATTTCTAATTCAGGTGAAGTGTGGTATCAACTATCAAGTATCAAGTTATCAATTTAAGTTTGAGTTTCTATATCAAAATTAGTGCGGCATCCGGAATCCCGGTACACTCGTTCCATCTCTTTCTCTTCTTTGGTGTACATTTATTTTATTATTTAGAATTATTATTTTAATTTCTTAATTTAAATTACATAATGGATTTACTTAGAGCGGCCAAAAGAACTTGCACTAGTTGTCACGACCCAAATCCTAATTCAGGTCGCGATGGCGCCCAACAGCGGGGTTAGGCAAGCCGATATAACTTTCACTAAGTGATAGCCTTCCCATTCGATCAAACCAGTCAATGATTACCAGTTTATAACAACCAACATGATACTAGCCTTGAGTGAAGGTAAAATCATAGTAGATACAAGGCCGACATAACACATACACATAGATATACATCCCAAAATCCCAAAAATATATACGCGTGTGTGCCAGGAACTAGTGTCATGAGTGTCACGGGCAACTACTGAACTACAACATATACAAGGTCTCAGTCTGAATGAGCTAGACAGAGAGTATAACAAAAGAAACTCCAGGGTGCTGCTAGGAAGTCGCCAGGAAAGCAGCTCACCGTGAAGTATGACCACGCTACCGATATCTAGCACCGGCCTGAAAATCAGATGGACCAGCCTCCGGACCTGTACAGTCAAGTACAGAAAGGAAAGAAAGTGCAGCATGAGTACATATATATAAATATGTACCCAGTAAGTATCCCGTCTAAACTCGAAGTAGTGACGAGAGGTCGACTTGATACTCACTAAGGTCCAGTAACATAATATAGAACGAGATAAGGCTAAAGCAATAGGCATGTGAAGCATTAAACATCAAGTGTATGAACACATAATGTAATACAAGTAAGAGCACCAAGTACCAATTCCTCTTTATTCAACAATACCTGACCAATGCTGACATATGTGAACCAGACTCAAGTATACATGTACCGACACGGACAAGACAACCAACTAGAGTCATAGGGTAGGTCATAAGGACTGAGGTCATAAGCTCCCCACGATCGCGAATCATACATGCGACTCGTGTGCTGACTCGATAATAGTAATAAGCTCCCCATGATCGCGAATCATACATGCGACTCGTGTGTTGACTCGATAATAATAAGCTCCCCACGATCGCGCATCATACTTGTGACTCGTGTGCTAACTCGATAATAATAAGCTCCCCACGATCGCGCATCATACATGCGACTCGTGTGCTGACTCGATAATAATAAGCTCCACACGATCGCGCATCATACCTGCGACTCGTGTGCTGACTCGATAATAATAGGCTCCCCACGATCGTGCATCATACCTGCGACTCGTGTGCTGACTCGATAATAATAATCTCCCCACGATCGCGCATCATACCTGCGACTCGTGTGCTGACTCGATAATAATAGTATTTACATATAGGTACCTACGGGTACCGACTCGACCGTGAACTCAACAGGACTGTGTCAATATCATATCACTGATAGCCAATTAGGATTTACATCATCATATTCTTACCTCTACCATGTCATTTCAACAATAAACACAATTTATATTGCACACAATGGTTCATATAAGGCACGAAATGGCATACTCGTGGGTCCTACGGCTACCCGACATAGCAATATAGTCGCCACGTACGGACTCTCGTCACTTGGTACGTACGCGGCCCCCTCAACATGTACACATAGCAAATAAGGAACCTACGGGGACATTTCCCCCTTACAAGTTTGGAAAGGAGACTCACCTCGATAAAAGCACTCCTCGGACCAAGGACCGGATCAAAAGATGCGCCCGAAACTCCGAATTTACTCTTGACGGTTCACAACTAGCCAAACATAGCATAATTGAGTTAATTTAAGGTTCAAGAAGGAGAATTATCAAGAATTCCTAAAATTTAACATTCTTGGCGATTTTTGAAATTTCGACCCCGGGCCCACGCTTTCGGATTTTGAAAATTCTTGAAGGATTAAATTACTCGTAGTCTAAGGACCGTAATTACCTAATTTATTTAGGAATTCATGGATAAAAAGGGATAATTCACTAATTATCAAAGCCCTAGAAATTCCTACCAAATTTCATGATTTTGATATTTTTAAGAACAAAGTTAGATGAATTCCATGAAAAATTGATAATTTAGAGAAGAAGTCACTCACCTTAGATGATAGTGGCTTTGGACAGCCTTTCCCCCCAGCTCTAAGGTGCTTCAATGGAGTTTGGTAATTGGAAAATGAGGAATAAAGCCCGTAATTGGGCATTTAAAGGCTGCCCAGGAAAACCTTCAGTGCAATCGCGGCATCAGGCTTGCGATCGCAGAGAAAAAGTGACCCTGGCCCCCAGGAAGCACTATGCGATCGCATAGATGGGGCCTGCGATCGCGGAGGGTAGGGAGGTGGGCTTATGCGATCGCAGGAGTGAGGTCTGCGACCGTAGAGAGGAACATGCAGTAGGAGGGGTAGGTAGGTGACTTGTGCGATCGCATGGGTGAGTCTGCGTTCGCATAGAGTTGGGAAGGGGACCTTATGCGATCGCGGAGAGATGGCTGCGATCGCAGAGAACATTGGATGGCGTGGCATAATTACTTCTCTGTGATCGCATCCCTACTTCTGCGATCGCAGAGAAGGAAACCAGACAGAAAAATTTCTGGTTTTTCTAACTTAACTCCCGGGGGTCTAAAACACCCCTGAGCCCCATGGGACCCCGTCCAAAAGCACCGGCAAGTCTGTATTCATGATACAGTCTCGCTCGAACTTCCGGAACATGAAAAACAACAACGGAACTCAAAATTCAACCCCAAAACCAAATTAATCAAACTTAAGAACTTTGAAATTCTAGAATTTATTACATTGCGCCGAACGGGTCTATATTACTCGGAATGACCCTAAATTTTGTAGACAAGTCATAAATGACTATACAGAACTATTCCCGGTCCCAGAATTCCATTCGGACCTCGATAGCATAAAGTCCCGTTTCAAGCCAAATTCCAAACATCAGGAAATCCTGATTTCCATTTCGGGCGCTGAATTGCTCCCGGGTCATTAGAAACCCGAGCCGAACATACGCCCAAGTCCGAAATCATCATAAGGAGCTACTGGAGCTGTCAGAACTCGATTTCGAGATCGTTTGCTCAAAAAGTTGACCGAAGTCAAACTTGGTCAAATAGACCAACCTTAAGGAACCAAGTGTTCCTAATCCACTCAAATCATTTCCAAATCCCGAACCATATGTTCCCGCAAGTCATAAGGCACGAGTAGCCTCTATGGAAGGTTTCATTTAAGGGAACGGGATCCTAACACTCAAAACGACCGGCTGGGTCGTTACACTAGTAGAGGTGGTAGTACAAAAATTTCCAAAAGATCAAGAGGCGGTGTTGGTTCTTCTAGTAGCTTTACACATGTTTCTGAAAGTTCACCCGAAAATTTAAATGTAGATTATGAGCGACTTCAAGAAAATTATTGTATAGATGATGATTTAGATAATATTTTAGCTAATATTCAATCACCCGGTAATCTTGAAACACCACCACCTACACCTGATAATGCTAGTAAAACACAAAATATTAGGGGTGGAACAAGTAAGCCTCCCCTCTCTATTAAGAAGAATCAAAGATTAAGAAGTAAGTGTTGGAATTTTTTTGATAGACTAGAAAATGAGAAAAATTATGTAAAATGTAGAATATGTAAGGAAGTTTATAAACATGAGTCTGGTAAGAATAGAGAACGGGTCAACTTCGCAGGCACATGGAAGATGAGCACCCTCTTGATTGGGGAGTAGTTGAGGAAGGTGGGCAACAAAAGCTTAACCCGAGCACTAGGGGGGGGGGGTTAATGGGTAAATACGATATTAAAAAAAAACGGGAAGAATTAGCTAAAATGATTATTTTAGTTTGTTTACCTTTTAGTTTTGCTTCTTCACCATATCTTGTTACTTATATTCAAAGAATATATAACCCTATGTTTAAAGGTATTCCTAGAAGTACTTGTAGATCTGATATCTTTAGGCTTTATGGACAATATCAGACATATATACGTTATTTGTTCGCCAGTCTTTCTTGTAGAGTTTCTCTTACTTCTGATATTGGTCGTGCTGTAAATGGAAATGATTATTTGTTTGTTACATGTCATTGGATAAATGATAATTTTTTTGTGCAAAAACGTATCATTGCTTTTAAATATGATGAAGATCAAAGTCATATTTGTGCATTTATAAGTAATACTATCCATAAAGTTGCTATATATTATAATCTTGAATAAAAAAGTATTGTGTATGTCATTTGATAATGCTTCTAACAACAATGCTGCTATTACAATACTAAAATTGCATCTACACCCATAACTTCCTGAAATATTTCATGTTAGATGTGCATGTCATATTTATAACTTGATTGTGAAAAGTGGCCTTGAATTATTTAGAGATGAAATCACTTTAGTTAGGAGAATTGTTGGTGTAATTCAAGGAAATAATAAAAGTGCTAGATTAAATGCATTTAAGGAAAAATGTGTACACTATGGACTAAAACCAAGACTCATGCCTAAAGAAGTAGTTACTAGGTGGAATTATACTTATTTATTCCAAGATATTGTTATAAATATAGAATGCCTATAACTGAAGTTGCTAATTCTCATTGTACCGATCCTAGCCGTTTGTTAACATCTAGAACTTGGGATGTCATTGAAGATGTTGTACATTTTTTACAAAAATTTTATGTGGCTACACTTGAGTTTTCTGGAGCTTATTATCCTATTATTGTAAATGGTTTAGTTCATATTGCTGAAATTTCTCTTTTATTACATCATTTGAAGAAGAAAGAAGGAATTACTTCTGTTGTTGAATCTATGCTAGATAAGTTTAAAAACGATTTCTACTCAATTCCCCGTATTTACCTAATTGGTGTTATTTTAAACCCTACTCTCAAAATGATAAAGTGTCGCCAATTAATCAGTGCTTTATATACTTATATGGATATTGGACCAATTGAAACTCCTGATATTGACACTTGTATTTCTGATCTACACATAAATGTACAAACTTTATATAATTATTATGCTAACATTGTTGATGCTTCTTCGGTTGTAGATGCAAATATTCCTTCAAGTAATACTTCAACATCTGGAACAACTTTGGATGATGATGATGGTGTTCAAGATTATTTGATTTGGTCTACACTAGGAGAGCATCAACAAACCAGTAGCCGGGATATTGATGAACTCCAATTCTACTTGCAAAAGCCACCGGAGCCCCTCACAAAGGATTTCTACCGCTGGGTTGGTGAAGGAGCAACTCAAATCAATTTCATGTTCTTTCGGCCATGGATCGAGACGTGCTAAATGTGCCTATTTCAACAGTCGCATCATAGAGCGCATTTAGCCAAGCAAGACAGCAACTAGGAGATACTCGTCATTCATTGGGCAGCAACGCTTTGGAAGTTCTAGTGTGCTTCAGAGATTGGATAAGATCAGAACGGCGAAATCAAGGGCGTGACGAGGTAGATGAAGCGGAGGACCAAGAAATTGGAGATATAATGATTTATGGTACCGATTATTCAACCAATGCCGAAAACCAAGAACCTCATGTTGACATGGAAGAACTTACAAAAATGATGCAAAACATGTGATGTACTATTTTTTATATATAATTCTTGTAAACTTTTAATTTGCAAGTTCAAAAATTAAAAAAAAAAAAGAACTTGCAAATTAATTTGAAGTATTATATTATTCAATAAACATATCAAAGTTACTTACATATTGTGATTGCCTATTAGTCTTATTAAATAATTTTTTGTAGACACTTACTTTCAATTTTAAATCTTTAAACTTTAATGTTTAAACTTCAAAGTTTAAGTCTAAGTTTTAGTTCTAAGCCTTAAAAGTTTGCAAACACTTAACTATCAATAACATTGAATAAGAAAAATATAATTTAATTTAAAAAAAATAAATTAGCCCGACCCACCCGAACCCGTTAAGCCCTAACCCGTACGGGCCCTATATAACCTGAAAATTCCCAGGCCGCCACCAGCCCGTCCCAGCCCGCCCGTTACCGAACGAGCTGACGTTTTTATGTACAACCCGCCCGTTAAACACCTTTAGTCCAAGCTTTTAAAAAGTGTTTCAAAGTGTATTTTTCTCAAAAATGCTTTTCAAAATAGTGTTTTGGGAGACAAATTATATTTTTCTGCTTCTCCAAAACTGCTTCTGCTTCTAGTAAAAAATACATTTTTCCATTTAAAAGTTTGGTCAAACACCTTAAATTTGGCAAAAAAACACTTTAGGCGAAAAAAGAAGCTTGGCCAAATGGGCTATTAAGCACCCGTTTGGCCATAAGTTTTGCCAAAATAAATTTGGGATTTATTTGGTAAACTCATGTCTGGCCATAAAGTTTGCCCGCATTTTGGCAAAATCCCAAATCCCAAATCCCAAATTTCAAATCCCAAAATCACCCCAGTTGCTAATTTTGATCCCAAAACTTGGGAAATTTATACATGTTTTTCCAAAATAAAGTTGGGAAATATGTTTTGAAAACGTATGTCCAAACACATTTTCATCTTCAAACCAAACTTCACCCAAATCAGATTTTTCAAAATAAATTTGAGAATCTATGGGCAAACACTAGCTAAGTTTTGGTTTGAGCTATTTATCCTAAACGCCTACCTAAGTTTTTGCTTTAGAGGGTGTTTGACTAAGCTTATAAGCTGGTCAAACTAGCTTATAAGCACTTTTCAGCTTATCTACGCGTTTGGTAAAGTTAAAAGTGCTTATAAGCCAAGTGCTTATAAGTAAAAAATAAGCCAAAAGCCATAAGCTGGTCACCCCCAGCTTATGAATTTTTAGCTTATAAGCACTTTAAGTTTGACCAAATTTTTTACTATTTTATCCTTAAAATATTCTTTTTTAGAACAAAGCTCTTGCATCGATACTCACTGCCTCAAGTACTATTTCAACCTAACCCACTCCCTCCCCCAAGTATGCAATTCTTATTGACTATTTAAGATAAGCAAACTCTCTATTCCTTTGCATATTTATATATATGTGATTGTGTATTAATCTTTCAACTGTATGTAATAAATGAGGCCATATCAAATTTTTGGTGTATCAATATTTGTTTCTCTTCAAATATTTTGTCCTATTTAGGTTGATGTTTTACTGAGAAAATTTTATCAATTTATTAATTATATAACTTATGGTTATATGTGATGATAGGCTATAATTACGTATTTTAGTCGCTTATTACACTCTAGTTTACTGCACTTTAATTGAGTTGAGCTTTAATCGCTAGTGTTTTGCACTAAATGTATGTTTTATGCCTTGTAGGAGTGATTCCGAGCTATATAGATGTTATGGAATGAATTTAAGTGATTTGGAACTTTGAAGTCTGAGTAAAAGCTCAAAGAATTAAGTCGGGATCGTGTTCGGGAGTCAAATTTGATAGTTAAGAACAGACGTATTGCTCATTGTCTAGTAAAATGGACATAACTATTTGCTCCGATCTCTATTCGGTCTATATAATATATGGTTGGAAAGCTAACTCAAAGGGATATAACTTTCATGTTTTACGTTTTTCCAAATTCCGAACAGAACAGGGTGACAAACGTGGTTGAAACTGCGACCGCGGACCTAGACGTGGACAAAAGCAGAGAACTGGTAAATGACCGCGCCCGCGCCGCATTTGGCCGTGGCTGCGAGCGTCCAAGCGTAAAAAAAAGGTCCCTTTTCGCGTAGGAGAAGGTATAATTGTTTGGGCCCGACCCTACTTGGTATATATACATGAAAACACGGTATTTTGGAGGAATTGGACATATTTTGGACACAAATTCGACCTAAGAAGGCAAGAGGCAAGGAAGGCAATTGGGCATCAATTCTTATCTCCCTTCCTTGTGATTTTACCATTGTTGATGAATTCTTTTGTTAATTTCAGTACAATTATGAGTAGTTAACTTCTTTAGTCTAAGGTTTTGGTGGAACCCGTTGAGGATGGACTTATTGTTATATTAATATAGTTTGCTTGGTTTTCATCTCTATTTGTTCAACTACATTCTTGTTGTAGTTGGTTGAAGGGCCCTCAATTAGCTGTGCCTATTTAGTGTGTATCTACTCGAGAGAGAGTGCATATTTAGGTAATTGTTGAACAACATTACTCCCGGAGTATAGGAGAGATCCATAACCGAGGGTTTAAATGTTGGATTAGAGATAATGATACCTTGAGTGCAATCTAAAGTGAACTGTAATGCAATTTAGCTAGCGTAACTTGAGAGAGTGCGTCTAGTAGATTATCATAATTACTTGAGAGAGATTTATGATAGCCTAAGTGTTCATGATTGATAGAGATAACTAAACCAAAACTATAGGAAATATACAAGAAGGGATTTCATCAACGGGAGAAGCCATAACCTTAGACCTTTATCGCATCTGTTTACATCTAAATATTAGTTGTCTTTTAGTTTGTTTAATTTCTTCAGCTGTAGTAGTAAAAATACAAAAAAGTGATATTCATAACCTCTGGGGAAACTGATTATTGAGAATCTAGTATTCTAGCAGTAACATTTGATACGTTAGTTCCCTGTGGGATTCGACTCTAGGCTAAATACTCAGATTATATTTGCAACGCCCGCTTAGTCTTTTTATTAGACATAGTTGAGCGTGATCAATATGATTATCATAAAATAAACTATATTTATCATAAAAGCTATCTTATCTAAGCACATTTGTATTTAAAATAAAATAACAAATAAAATATTTTGTATTTGGATCGATTTGGAATCTAAAATTTTGAAGAAATTGCGCCCTTATAAGTGTAAACGGTACAAAGGTTATTTAAGTCATTTTAACAGAAAAAGAGCTTATCAGTACTTTTTTTTATCAAATACTACATCAACTTATTATCAATTTCAGCACTTGTATCCAAACACGTAAGTGCGTTTTTACTAAATCAGTTTCAACACTAAAAAGTGCTTTTCAACACCTAATGCTTATCAGCTAATCCAAACGGGCTCTTACAACTTGTTTGGATGGTTGCTTCACATTGTTTCATAATGTATTGTATTGTATTGTATCGTTTGATGAATACAATGTTTGGATAGATTGTATCGTTTGTCGTTGTTTCATGATATCATGCACCAGCAATATGAAGAATAAATTTTGCAATATTATAAAGAAAAATTATGATACGAAATAAATTTTATATATAAAAAGATAGAGTAAATAATAAAATAAAATTATTTAATAATAGTGAAAGGTGAGATGGGATAAAAAGATAAGATAACGACGCAACCACACCAAATCGGTCGTTACATAAAGTGGCACATTTCGTCGTTATGTAACGACGGATTTAGTGATACGATATGATAAAATATAAGTAACAACCAAAATAAATATCGTATTTAAAGTAACAATACGATAGGATACAATGGTAATGACTATCCAAACAAGCTGTTAGTGGTTTCTAATAGAAATAAAAAAAAAAAGAAGTAAAACCCTGACCTTCCTGGCGCGGCATGTAACATTTGCATAAGGGCCGTTGCTAATAAACCCTGCGCCTCTTCCCACATTCCATACTTCAGTAGTTCAGGGAACTGTACTCTTCAGCTCTCAAATTCGAACCAAGAAAAGCGCGGTTTCGAAGAATTGCTCTCTGCAAGGGTTTCTACCCTAATTGGATTAACTCCAATGGCGACACCTGCAAAAGCTAATGATGAAGTGACTGTTGATGCTTCGCTTTGGTGGGAGCCCTTCACTGAGTTGCTTACTGAACTCGAATCTGTTTCTCTCTCCTCCGACCTCCCTCCTTTTCTGGTAATTTCCACCTTAGCACAGCAAATAGTGGAGTAGGAGTATTATTTGATTATTTTATGGTATTGAAATCTCTACTAAAAAACGGTAGAAAGGTCAGTACAATGCGGAATGTGTGATAGGGTCACTGACACTATTAAGTGGAGAAGAGTAGAGGGATGGTCCCTTTAATTCTCTAGCTGGAAACAGGATTTCTCCAGGGAAAATGTTCTTTTTGGGGTGGGGGTGGGGGGTTTATGTGCGTGAATAATAAGGAAGGAAGAGGAAGATAGTTAAGATGAGGGTATTTGGTTGCAACTGATAAAAAAGCAGCAGCCTTCAAAATATAAAGAAAGAGGAAGATATAAAGAAAGGGAACCTTTGGTGGGTCGGTTACACTGATGGGAAGAAATCACCTAGCTTTTTACTTGATCAAAAGAAAAAAGGAAAGAAAAATAGAAAAAGGAATCACCTAGTTTTTTCTGCCTAAGCTGAGATTCTGATTCTGATTTCCACATGGTACTCTATTTCGGTCTATGATATACACTATATGTCATACAGCTGTTGTCTTTTTTTTTTCTTTCTCGATTTACTATTTGGGCGAGTGTGAGCCCATGAATAGAGGAAAAAAGAAGATAGAAAAAGAGAGGCCTGTTGGTAATTGGAATGCTATACCTAGGTGATGCTGGGTTGGAGCTAATTTTCAGTCTTGAATTATGAGTTAATCTACAATATCTGGTATATAATTGTTCCTATGCGTTTGTAGGATTGGGTTATTCTTACAACTACTAGTATGTTTATGATTTACTCATTCAAACGCAGAAATTAATTTTATATTCCAGGAGAAGAAGATAAAAGACAACCACGCTTGGTTTTTGCACACAATTTCACTATTTAAGCCACCAAATCAGAAATCAAGAGACGCTTTAGATGCGGGACGACTAAAGATTGGTCCACACCAGATTACGGTAGAAACTGATAAAAAAGCAGCAGCCTTCAAAATTAGTTCTGCTATGGTAAAGATCTACTTTTTCTGGACCATGTGCAAATCTTGGTACTGAACTCATAATGTTCCATGGATGGCCTGTAGTGGTTTGCAGTGCAGAAACGGGTTTCTGTTTGACATGGAAGACCATTACAGTTCTTCTATTTCTTCCCTTATTTAGTTTATTGTTGGAACTGAGTTAACTTCTCATATTTTTGCAGTGCTTAGATGAGGTGCAGTCATATATTCTTGTTCATAGAACGAGTAATCAAAAAAGTATGGTTGCTGATAGTGTGTTTCGCGAGCTTTCTCATTTGGTTAGTTACTGAGTTTCCATGATCTTTCATTCTCTAATGCTATTCATTAGTATTTTGGAGAAAGCAACTTTTATTAATATTGTATCGAATAACTTCTAGTGCGTGGAGGTATAGTTGGAAACATGTCTATATCCTCCTCCACCCCTCCCCTAGTCCTGCCTCCACCCGACCCCTGCAGTATTAAAGATTTCAGGTAAACTACGTGATACATGGTAGTTCAAGGCTGGTCCTTGTTAATCCAGCTATGCTAATCAGCAAAGTGTAGTTTACGTGCAATTTAAATTGGGAAGTGTAATAGCGTCACGATCATTGTATGTTGAACTATTTGTTGCCGAAACTGTTTGTTCAACTTGTCTTTTGTTTTTCTCTTCTTTTGCTTATTGTCATTATCCAGGTTATGCTTCAATATTATATGGAACGGCAATGTCTCTTGAAGTGCACGCGGCTGATAATTACGCAGGCTTGTGAGTCTTTCTTCTGTTTTATTGTTACTTATCATGATGTCATACGAGTTCTATTTTTCAGAAATTTTATTTTACCTTAAAATATTGGTGATTTTCTTGGCCTGAAATAGTTAGTAGGGACTCTTAATTTGAGCTCCAAATTTCGTATGCGACTTGTAGCTCTGTTATTTTGTGCTAGTTTTAGTGAAATTTTTTCTTCATCTTGCTGCTACATTGTGGTGGAAATGATGAGAACCAGGTTGACGTTCTAAACTTGGTTCTAGTGTTGTCAAAGAGCAAAGGAGCATCCCGGTGCACAAAATATCCCGCATTCACTCATAGTCCGGAGAAGGGCCACACACTTGAGATGTGATGTAGACAGCCTAACCTAATGCAAACATTAGTTACTGCTTCCACGGCTCGATCCCGTGGACTATATAGGTCACATGGAGATAACTTTACTGTTGTTCCAATGGTCCCCTTCTTGTTGTCAAAGAGGGAAGTGCAATTAAAATGTGGGTTAGTGAAGAAAAGTGCAAAGGAAAGAAATAAATAAAAAGAGAATATATGTAATGCATCAAAATTAGAATAATAAATAACTGCAAACAATAATATATGGACAAAGAAATAAATAAGAAAAACCATAGCCACTTCCACTTGCGGTAAATGGTTGTTGACACCTTGGTTTGATATTTATGATATGATATTTGATTTATCAACAACAACAACAACCCAGTAATATTCCACGTGTGGGATCTGGGGAGGGTAGTGTGTACCCAGACCTTACCCCAACCCCAAGGGGTAGAGAGGTTGTTTCCGAAAGACCCTCGACACAAGGAGATGAAAAAGAGGCAATGGAACAATAAAAACCACATACATCAACCAAGAACCTAAGAATCAGAAAAATAAATGGAAAATGCAGTATCGATAATTAGAACAATGGAAATGTACTAGGCAATCAGAGCAGAAAATAGTACAGACACAACAAGTACCACTAACAATCTAAAGTAAGACACTACGAACTAGCCTAACACACTCAGGGAAGAAAAACGCTCAACTACCTACCCTAATGCTCATCCTCCAAACCTTCCTATCTAAGGTCATGCCCTCGGTGAATTGGAGTTGTGCCATGTCCTGCCTGATCACCTCTCCACAATATTTTTAGGCCGTCCTCTACCTCTCCTCATACCTGACAAGGCTAATCGCTCGCACCTCCTAACTGAGGCGTCAAGGCTTCCCCTCCGCACATGCCCGAATCATCTAAGTCTCGCTTCCCGCATTTTGTCATCCATGGGCGCCACCACGACCTTATCCCGAATATCTTCATTCCTTATCTTATCCAACCTAGTATGCCCGCACATCCACCTCAACATCCTTATTTCTGCTACTTTCATCTTCTAGATATGAGAATTCTTGACTGGCCAACACTCTGCACCATACAACATGGCCGGTCTAACCATCGCTCTATAAAACTTGCCTTTAAGTTTCGATGGCACCTTTTTGTCACACAAGATGCCAGATGCTAACCTCCATTTCATCCATCCCGCCCCTATACGGTGTGTGACATCCTCGCCGATCTCCCGTACCCCTGGATAATAGGCCAAAGATACGTAAAACTCCCTTGGGGATGACTTGTGAATCAACCTCATGTCACTGTGCTTCTCCTGTCACGTCGATGAACTTGCACTCCAAGTATTCTGTCTTAGTCTTGCTCAATTTGAAACCTTTAGACTCCAGGGTCTGTCTCCAAACTTCCAGCCTTTCGTTGACATCGCCTCGTGTCTCATCATTCAGGACTATATCATCAGCAAATAACATACACCATGACACCTCTCATTGAATATGGTGTGTCAGAGCGTCCATCGCCAAGGCAAATAGGAAAGGACTGAGCGCAGATCCTTGGTGTAACCCCATAACCACCGAAAAATGCTGAGTCACCTCCCACTGTCCTAACCCGAGTCTTAGCTCCATCATACCTGTCCTTAATCACCCTAATGTATGCTACCAGAACACCTTTAGCCTCCAAACACCTCCAAAGAACCTCTCTTGAGACCTTGTCGTACGCTTTTTCTTGGTCAATAAACTCCGTGCGTAAATCCTTCTTCCTATCCCTGTACTGTTCCCCCAACCTCCTGATAAGATGGATAGCTTCCGTAGTTGAACGGCTAGGCATGAACCCAAATTGGTTCTCTGATACAGACACCGACCTCCTCACCCTCACTTCCACCACCCTCTCCCACACTTTCATAGTATGACTAAGCAACTTGATACCCCTATAGTTGTTACAATTCTGGGTATCACCTTTGTTTTTGTACAACGGAATCATCGTACTCCATCTCCATTCCTCTAGCATCTTCTTCGTCCTAAAAATAGCGCTAAACAATCAAGTCAGCCACTCTACGCCTTCTCTACCCACATGTCTCCCCACATGTCTCCAGAATTCAACCGGAATTTCATCTGGCGCAGTCACTCTGCCCCTGCTCATCCCACAACCTCCTCGACCTTAATACACCTACAATACCCAAAATCACGACGACTCTCGGAGTGCTCCAAATCACCCAACACAATGTCTCTGTCCCCCTCCTCATTCAGAAGTCTATGAAAGTAAGTCTGCCATCGCTGCTTTATTTGAGCCTCATCCATTAAAACTCTGCCGTCCTCGTCCATGATGCACCTCACATGATCCAGATCACGTGCCTTTCTCTCTCTCGCCTTGGCCAGCCGAAATAACTTCTTGTCCCCGCCTTTGTCCCCTAATTCTTCGTACAAGTGACCAAACGTTGCATTCTTGGCCTCCGTGACCGCTAGTTTCGCCTCATTCCTAACCTTCTCGTACCCTACTCTGTTCTCTCCTTCTTATCTGAGCTCTCCACTAACTTCAAGTATGCCGCTTTCTTAGTCTCCAGTTTTCCTTGAACCTCTTTATTCCACCACCAGTCCCCTCTGTGCCCCCAGAGCAACCCTTCAAGACCCTTAACACGTCCTTCGCAACCTCTCTAATACAGTTCGCCGTCATTGTCCACATGCAACTCGCGTCCCCACAACTCCTCCCGGCCCCCATATCCATCAACTTCCTCTCCAACTCTTGCACTTGACAAGGCTCCCCACCTGATCCTCGGACGACTCCAGATAACCCGCTTCTTTATTATGATGCCGACGTCCATCACCAAAAGTCTATGCTGTGTCACAAGGGACTCACTCGGGATAACTTTGCAATCCTTGCATAGACCTTTATCAGCCCTCCGGAGGAGCAGATAATCAATCTGAGTCTTAGCCACCGTACTTTGGAAAGTAACCAAATGCTCATCCCTCTTAGGAAAACTAGAGTTCGCTATCACCGACTCGAAAGCCTTAGCGAAATCCAACAAAGCAGTGCCTCCTCCGTTCCTAGCCCTAAAGCCGAAATCACCATGAACCTCATCATAACATGCCCCTTAAAATCCCCTCCTATAAACAACGTTTGAGAAGGTGGAATACCACGCACAACCTCGTCTAGATCCTCCCAGAAGCGCCTCTTAACCTTCTCGTCTAAACCCACTTGGGGTGCGTACGCGCTAATAACATTCAGAGTGAACTCTCCAACCATTAACTTAATAGCTATTAATCTATCATTCACCCGCCTAACCTCAACCACCGATTCTCTGAGGTCCCTATCCACCAAAATACCTACTCCGTTCTTACCCTTCGTAATCCCTCAGTACCACAATTTAAACCCTTCCGCATCCTTCGCCTTCGACCCTACCCACCTAGTCTCCTGGACATGCTATTTTGACCTTTCTCTTCCGGAGAATCTTACCTAATTCTATAGACTTACCCGTCAACGTCCCTATGTTCCACGACCAAATTCTCAACCTATAGGCTCCCTTATTCTCCTTACCCCCTACACCACCCCCGCCCCCTGACCC
>ML292879.1:1013-21576 GCA_005239495.1 Nicotiana undulata | reverse complement strand
CTCTCCCCACCCCCACCCCCGTGGACATGACTTTAATCTACCATCAAAGACCGCAACCACTAGAACCTACATTAAATTCGGGCGATCGCTAATGCAAAAACAAGCAACAAACCAACCTTAAAGAAGACAAGCTACAGGTACATGCTCGCTAGTAGTATGTCTAGACCGAAAGCGAACTAATATGGCAGTAAATTAAATAAATGACAAGAAAAAAAGGCAAGAAGGCAGGAGGTACCTACTCCTGAAAGTAGACCCCGGAATGTAGTCCCAGCATACACCTAACAATGCGGATCTGGCGCGCTCACTTCCAAAGGCGCTTGCTAACTCCAATAGGAGATGCTCTGCTCTGCTAGCACGTAGGTCTCCCGCTTGTTCCCGAAAACCACTGCCAAAGTCCTGAAAAAAACACAAAACAACCACGAAACTAAGGTTTGGGGGACTATTGCCGCTGCCACAAGTTATCTAGCAATTTGATGCCACCGGAAACCGCCAAAGGGCACCGGCGAGAGCCAACAGACCAGGGAAAAAATAATAATAATTAAGTGAAGTATATATATATCTTCTTTGGTCAAGACAATTAAGTGAAACATCTGAAGTAAAAGTCATGTCAATCAAGTTCTAAAGTCATTTTAGGATTTTGATTTGGATGCATCAATCTAGTTTTAAGTTTCTAATTCAGATTAGCAACTAGTTTTCATATACTAAAATTCGAATTTCTTGTTCTTGGTTCTTAAGATATTCGCCGCCGACGTTTGCAAACACTTAATATATCATTTTGTTAGCTGTATTTTTTGTTTAGTACTGGCCTCTTTAGTCTTTCAGACAAAAACCACGGACAGTGAATCACGTCTTAGTGCCTGGGTGGCTTCAGTTAACCACTGTCAAAGCAAGGGAAGCACCCAACCTACATTGAACCTATATTCAAGCTTAAGTGCGCTTCAAGCAGACATTTAAGAACACTGCTTAGTTCTTCCTTGATTTTATTGTGCACTCTTTCATGCCGCCTTTTCAGTACAAAGTGTCAATTACACTTTCCTAACGAGAAGTGTAAAATATGTGAACCCTTCTTCGAAAGGTTTCACTTAAATTTGAGTAAATAATTGCTCCCATAGCCTTTAGTTATACCTAAAGGATTGCTGCAAAAAGAAATGCTTTTATTCTTGAGTATTGTCCTAAATTTTGGATACTATGAATTCTACAGTATCTCCTTGTCTTAGAGGGAAAATATTTTGCTGTGAGGAAAATGAGAAGTCAGCTACATGGGCAGGCATCTAAGAACACTTAAGTACTTGTGCATTGAAGAAGAAGAAGAGACAATGTCAGAATTCCCAAAAGACAAAACTGGTAAAACCTAAAAAATGCAGGTGTTCAGAACTAATAATGTTGAGTTCCAAAGAAAGTAACATCCACAAACATTAGATACCAATGGAGGTCAGTTGAGGTCAATTTCGTGAGAAAAGCTACATTTTGTTGAGTTTTTCCAAAACGACCTCCATTTTAGCTTTCAGCCTGAAATGCTAGAACAGAAGAGTTTGCTGATGTCTATGATCAGATAGAATAGTAGCTAGTTCGATAAGCCGTAATAGTCGAGAGAACAAATCATCTACGGTAGAAATAGTAGGACTAGCCAAGATCTGGCCATGCACAATGTCAGGATTAGATGGGAGCCCAACAAGTGTCAGAACTAAACATAGCTGCTAATGTTGCTCCAATTGTTCATTATTATTGAAAGTTGTGCGCATCATCTCGTTAAACTCTTCCACAACTCTTGAACCTATCCAAGATAGGTAAACGTATCAAAATCCTGCTTTTTGAGATTAGTCAACCCGATAAATCACATTATGAAAATGGGAGATGTCATTTGTGTATAAAGCATGAGCCCTTTGTAACAATATCTCTTGAGAGTATAACTCGATCAAAATTGCCCCTCTACTTTTTTATATTGTTTACTTCTGCCACCCATTATACTTTTCGTCCAATCTAGCCCCTACCGTTAAACAACTTTTTAAAATTACCTCTAACTCTAATGGATCAATACTGTGGCAGCTGACCCCCTCAATTTTTTCCATGTCAGTTGCCAAGGTGAGGGGGTCAGCTGTCAAGTCCGACCTCACCAAATTAATACCCCACAAACCCCTTTACATCACCCGTCTCCCACCCGTGACCCTTCATCAACCCGCCTCAAAATATTTCCCCCAAATATCTCTCTCACCCACTTCCATTGAATGTGGCAGATTGATTTTGCTAGACAAGACATTGTTTTCTTAAATTGTCACTATTAGAAACTTAGGAACTATGTTGCGTCCTGCATCATGTTCTTCCAATTTTTTCCGCAGACACCAAATCATGTAAAGGCCAAAGCTTTTGGAACTTCTAACTCAAACAGTATTGGTGAAACGCCTTCAACTTCTTTGGGCAGTCAGATAAATGGCTCTGAACCTAATAAATGAGAGGGTTCTGACGGTGTTGATCCTGTACTTGTGCTCCCACACCAGAATGACAACACAAATAAGCCTATAGGCCAAACAAAAATGGAAGAAGCTTCCCATCCCGCTGGAGAATCTGGATGCACATTTTCATCAAATTTGTGTCAGGCTTCTACCGAGTCCTCAAAGAATGTCAAATTGGATTTGTATAACGGATACATAGGCGTTAATGAGATTCATGGATCACAGGTGCAAACAAATTTAAGCATTGCTCTGTCTGCATCTTCACTGAACACAAAACTTTTTCCTTCTACACTGGATGAGGGGGACTTGAACAAGAGAATTTCTTCCTTGCAACAAGGGTCTAGGTCTCGAAGCCTCTTGCCCAAACCCCCAAAATCTAGCTGTGTTGTGAGATCAGAGATAAATGTTGGCATAATTTCACAGATTCGTGTTGCTAGGCCACATGTTGAAGGTCAGATTAAGAATCAGTTGCTTCCACGTTATTAGCCGAGGATAACAGATCAGGCACCGTCGATCCGTCTCTGGCACCGTCGATCTAGCCTTACTCCGCCGTACCTCCATCGTTTCTTCTTGCGCCGCCGCCAACACTAGTAGTGGGTGAGAAAGATATTTGAGGGAAATATTTGAGGCGGGTTGATGAAGGGTCACTGGTGGGAGACGGGTGATGTAATGAGGTCTGTGGGGTATTAATTTGGTAGGGTCGAGTGACTTGGCAACTGACATGGAAAAAATTGAGGGGGTCAGCTGCCACGGTGTAGATCCTTTAGGGTTAGGGGTAATTTTAAAAAGTTGTTTCACGGTAGGGGCTAGATTGGACGAAAAGTATAACGGGTGGCAGAAGTAAACAATATACCATAGTAGAGGGGTAATTTTGGACCTTTTCCCAAAAAAATATCTCTTGAGAGTGTTGTTTCTCTGACGAAGTGATGGCCGATCTCAATGTGTTTAGTCCTTTCATGAAACACCAGATTTGATGCAATATGAAGGGCATCTTGATTATCACACACAAGTTCCTATTTCACCAAATTTTAATTCCTTTAGCAACTGTTTGATCCAAACTAGCTCACATGTTGCCATAGCTATTACTCGATATTCTAGTTCTGTGCTAGACGGAGCAACCACATTTTGTTTCTTGCTCTTCCAAGACACCGATTTACCTCCTACTAAAATAAAATATCCTAATGTAGAACGTCTATCACAATGTTATCAATGGTGAAAAGTGCAAAAAAGCTCTAAAGTCTATTGGGGTCTTAAGCGCAAAACGCAAAAAAATGTGGGATTTAATGAGAAAAGGCGCAAATAGAGAAAAACTACAATTATATATGTGTAGTCCAAGATTAACATCTATAAGTATGAATACCAAATATATGGATAAAGAAATTAAAGAAAATTTACGATAAATTGAAATATCAATTGTTTAGTGTCGCCTCTTCAAGATTACGCTCTTTGGCAAGGAAAAGTATGCCTTAGAGCCTTGATGACAATTCTGAAGTGCCCGCTAAGCGAGGCGAATCGCTCAACATGTTTTGAGCCTAGCTTCAGGACTTAAGCGCGCCTTTGATAACACTAGTCTATCAAAAGGCGATCCTGCTCAATCAGCGTCTGTGTATCCCACGATCTGCTTATGACCTTGATCTTTAAACAATAGTCCTTTCCCCAGGGTTGATTTTAAATACCGAAGAATTCGAAGAACTGCATCCCAATTACTATCAGAGGGAGAGTCCATAAGCTGACTTACAACGCTCACAAGAAAGGAAATATCAGGTCTTGTCACCGTGAAGTAATTCAACTTACCAACCAGCTGCCTATATCTCGCAGGATCGCTAAGAGGTTCCCCCTGTCCTGGCAGAAGTTT
Source organism: Nicotiana undulata (assembly GCA_005239495.1). Taxonomy (NCBI): domain Eukaryota; kingdom Viridiplantae; phylum Streptophyta; class Magnoliopsida; order Solanales; family Solanaceae; genus Nicotiana; species Nicotiana undulata. Next base: position 17,271 of record ML292879.1, on the reverse strand, counting down.
AGCACTCGGATCCAAAGGAGCGTCAATGGGTCGTAATATACCTGAGCTAGACTGAGCGACATCAATACCTAGAAAATACTTTGATCTGCCTATATCCTTAGTTTGGAAGTGCTGAAAGAGATGTTGCTTCAAACTAGTGATACCATCTTGATCATTGCCGGTAATAATGATATCATCAACATAAACTACCAAATAAATACACAGATTTGAAGCAGAATGCCGATAAAACACAGAGTGATCAGCTTCACTGCTAGTCCTGCCAAACTCTTGAATAACTGTGCTAAATTTACCAAAATCAGGCTCGAGGAGACTGTTTTAGACCATAGAGTGACCGACGTAATTGACATATAATGCAATTAAACTCCCCCTGAGGAACAAAACCAGGCGATTTCTCTATATGAACTTATCCTCAAGATCATCGTGAAGAAAAAACATGCTTAATGTCCAACTCATAGAGAGGCCAATGGCGAAAGCAAGCCATGGGTAGAAAGAGACGGACTGATGCTAAAATAGCCACGTGAGAGAAAGTATCATTGTAATCAAGTCCAAATATTTGAGTATACCCTTTAGCGACAAGGCGGGCATTAAGCCGTTCAATCTGGCCATCTGGACCAACTTTTGACTTCATAAACCCAACGACAACTAACAATAGATTTACCTGAAGGAAGAGGAACATGTTCCCAAGTACCACTTGCATGTAAAGTATATATCTCGTCAATCACAGGGATGGAAACAGAGGACAAAGAAGATACAAAAGCATGATGAGGTGATGACACACGTGCTTAAACCTACAAAATGTGGATTGGGATTAAGTGTGGAATGTATACCTTTCCGAAGTGCAATGGGTGGACAAGGAGGAGACAAGTCCGTAGTAGGAGCAGGATTAGATGTAGGAGGTGAATTAACTGGACCTGATGTTGGACGCAAACGATGCCGATAAGTCAAGAGTAATGTTCTTAGTGGCTGGGGATGTAGGAGGAGCAATACAAGATTCCTCAGCCGTCGGTATGAGTAAGACTTCAGTGATTGAGGATGTCTATAGTGCAACAACAACATACCCAATAAAATCCCACTAGTGGGGTCTGGGGAGGGTAGGATGTACGCAGACCTTACCCCTACCCCGGAAGGGTAGAGAGGCTGTTTCCGGGAGGCCCTCGGCTCAACAGAAGAGACAATAAAATCAGAAAAGAAACGAAGTAAGAGATCTGTAACAACAAAAGAAGCAAAAGAAGTAATAATATCATCTTAAGAGACACCAAATAAGTGAAAGGGAGTGCAATAATACAATCCTATGCAACAACAACAACAACTACCCAGTAAAATCCCACTAGTGGGGTTCAAGGAGGGTAAAGCGTACGCAGACCTTACACCTACCCGGATCGGGCAGAGAGACTGTTTCCAATAGACCCTCGGCTCAGGAACACGGAAATAAAAACAAGAAAAGACAAGTCATATACCCTATGCAAAACAACAAAATAGTGTGAACACAACATATGCGCTAACAGACATAGGCAAAACTCTATCAGACTACCCGGTACAAAGAGGGGAAAACTATGAACTAGCCCCTAGCCTACAACCCTAATGCTCGACCTCCACACGTTCCTATTAAGAGCCATGTCCTCGGAAATTTGAAGCCGCGCGATGTCTTGCCTGATCACCTCGCCCCAATTCTTCTTAGGCCGCCCTCTACCTCCTCTCGTGCCTGCCAAAGCCAACCGCTAGCATCTCCTAACCGGGAATCTATTGTTCTCCTCCGCGCGTGCCCAAACCACCTAAGCCTTGCTTCCCGCATCTTGTCGTCCACGGGAGCAACGCCCACCCTCTCTTGAATATCTGCATTCCTTATCTTATCCAGTTTAGTATGCCCGCACATCCATCTTAACATCCTCATCTCGGCTACTTTCATCTTCTGGATATGTGTATTCTTAACTGGCCAACACTCGGCCCCATATAACATAGCCGGCTTAACCACCGCCCTGTAAAACTTACCTTTGAGTTTCGGCGGCACCTTCTTGTCACACAGGACTCCAAATGCTAACCGCCATTTCATCCACCCCACCCCAATGCGGTGCGTGACATCCCCGCCGATCTCCCCATCTCCCTGGATAATAAACCTTAGGTACTTGAAACTTTCTCTCTTGGGGATGACTTTAGAGTCGAGCCTCACTACCACGTCTGCTTCCCCCGTCATGCCGCTGAACTTACACTCCAGATATTCTGTCTTAATCCTACTCAACTTGAAACCTTTGGACTCCAGAGCCTGCCTCCACACCTCCAATCTCTCATTAACACCGCTACGCGACTCATCGATCAGGACTATATCATCAGCGAACAACATACACCATGACACCTCCCCTTGAATATGGTGTGTCAAGGCATCCATCGCCAGAGCAAATAAGAATGGGCTAAGCGCAGATCCTTGGTGTAATCCCATAATCACCGAAAAAAGCTCGGAGTCACCTCCCGCAATCCTGACCCGAGTCTTAGCTCCATCATACATATCCTTTATCGCTTTAATGTAAGCTACCGACACCCCTTTCACTTCCGGGCATCTCCAAAGAACGTCCCTAGGGACCTTGTCATACGCCTTATCTAGGTCAATAAACACCTTGTGCAAATTACTCTTCCTATCCCTGTACTGTTCCACCAACCTCCTGATAAGGTGGATAGCTTCCGTAGTAGAACGTCCCGGCATGAACCCGATCTGATTTTCAGAAATAGATACTGCACTCCTCACCCTCCCTTCCACCCCCCCCCCTACTATAGGAAAAGCTATAGTAAACTGCTCAAAAGTCGGTATAGGTAAGACCTCAGGTATATCAAGGTGGTCAGAAGAGGTAAAGTAAGGTCGATACACAAAAAATGTGATATTAACTGACATAAGATACCTACGAAGATTAGGTGAGTAGCAACAATATCCTTTTTGAACTCGAAAATAACCAAGGAAGATATGTTGAGAGTACGAGGAGCTAACTTATCTTTCTCGAGAGCTAAGCTATGAACGAAGCTTGTGCTCCCAAAATACACGAGGGGGAATAGAGTATAAGGGTGACTAAGGAAACAATACTGAAGGTGGAATCTGACGCCGGATGGAAGATGAAGGCATCCAATTAATCAAATAACAAGCCGTGAGAACTGCACGCCCAAAAAGCGTAGCGGCATATGGGACTCAATGGTAAGTGTGCGAGCAGTATCAATAAGGTGCCTATTCTTTCTCACTGCTACCCTATTCTACTGAAGTGGTATACAGACAAGATGTCTGATGAATAATTCTCTAAAAGGTCATAAACTTTTGAAATTGCGAGGATAAGTATTCTAAGTCATTATCACTGTGAAAGATGCCAATAGAAACGCCAAACTGATTTTTTGTTTCAGCAGAAAAATTCTGGAATACAAAAAATAACTCAGAATGATCTTTTATTGGGAAAATCCTAGTACATCTTGAGTAATCATCAATGAAACTAACAAAATAATGAAATCTTAAGGTTGAACTGACTCTACTAGGATCCCATATATCACAATGAACTAAGGAAAAAACAACCTCTACACGACTCTCAGCACTACGCAGAAAGGTGGCTTGGGTATGTTTCCCAAGTTGACATGACTCACTATCTGATCACCATCTTTTGAAGCTTGGATAAACTCAGATGTCCTAAACGTCTGTGAATTAGGTATGAAGGATCTGTAACTGGACATACTGTGGAGGGATTGAGTGATTCAAGGTAGTAAAGACCTTGTGATTAACGCTCTGTGCCAATCGTTTGTCCCGTACTGTGGTCATGCGTAACAAAAGAATCATCAATAAATATGTACCACAATAGAGGGCACGAGTCAACCAACTAATAGATGCGAGATTAAAAGGACAGCCAGGGACATAAAGAACAAAATCTAAAGTGATAAAGGATAGTTGATTAGCTTGTCCAACTCCTTTTGCTTTTGTTTGGACTCGATTGGCTAAAGTAACATTAGGAAGGGACTGTGAATAAACAATATTTGATATAAGTGACCTATTACCAGAAATATGATCAGAGGCACTTGAGTCCATGGCCCACGGTCCAAGAGTAGTAGACTAGGAAACACCAACAAAGATATTACTAGCAACAAAGTATTAGTCTGAGCAACAGAGGCTACTTGTGGAGGTGTATACTGAAGGAGCTCATTGTATTTCCCTTCAGATAAAGAAAACCTCGGGTTACGTGCAGTCTCGGTTTGAGCAACATGAGCATTTTTAGGTGGTCGACCGTGCAAAGAGTAACAAACATCACGAGTATGTCAAAGCTTATTACAATAAGAACACTTGGGTCGAGATCTTCCAAAATGACCTCCTCCATGTCTATTCTTCATAGTCTGAGATGCCAGATTTTCCACTGTTGGGATGTGAGAACAAAGGAGTCAGCTGTCTGTGATGAGATTACTGTGTGACTGGGCGCTGCAACAAGGCGAAGTAATCGAGAAAATAATTCATCAACCATAGGGACAGTTGGACTAGCCAGAATCTGATCGCTTACTTAATCAAGGTCATTAGGAAATCCAGCGAGTATAAGGACTAGAAACATCTTCTATCGCTGCGCAGTTGCTTTTCAACACTGACAGAAACTGGCATCAACTTATCAAATTCCTCCATGGATGCCTATACTTGTTCCAAGTAAGTAGATATATCCAATTCTTGTTCTTCAAATTTGTCATCCGCAGTATCACATCATAGAAACGAGATATGTTATTAGTGTATAAAGTGCGAGCCTTTTGCTAAATTAAATGACATGTTTGGAATGGACGAAGCTAAGACATCAACTTGGGATCAATAGATCGCCACAGGATACTACATAACTGAGCATCGATCTTCTCCCAAAGTGCTTTGGCCTTTTCATCTCCCTCACTAATCCTTTTCGTTAAGTGATCTTGACCACTTTGATCCTTGCACCACAACTCAACCAAGGAAGCCCAAGCTTAGTAATTTGAACTTCCCATTAAGGGTTCTGAAGTAATCATATTGGAACCAAAATTATCCAACCCTAGAGGCATGATAGGTTCGAAGAGAGTTCTAGCAAAATATCAGCAAAACCAAAAAAAGAATCAAAGGATAATCACTGTAGCTCGACGGAAAAGTCATTGTAGCTCACCGGAAAATTCCAAAGTTCTCAGAATCTGTAGGAAACAGTACTGGCGGACTCGGAATCATCCGAGCAACTTTTCCTAAAGAATTTTTGTCAAAATCTAGCCAGAATGTGGTTCGCATGCCGGCGCGTGTGTCAGACACGCCAAGGGAGTCGAGGTTCTTGCTGGCGCGTGGGAGCGCGTGGAGGGTTTTTTGCCGGAGAAACCAATTGGGTTTGGTCGCCTGTGATAGGGGAACCTTGTGGTAGTGTTGGCTATTGCATTACACTTAAGAAAAGCGAGATATCGCAAACAACCTTAAAAAGTTGCAGGCAGTTGAAAGCACAACGAGTGTTTGGCTGGGTTTTCTTTCCACGATGTTTCTTCACTGCCGCTCTGATACCACGTAAGAAATAATGACACAGGAAAATTGTATTAATGATTAATTAAGTGTTTTTACAATAGCAACTATTTATAAACAATGTTACATAGTACTACATAGCTATTTTTCGATGTGGGACAACATATATTACTACTATCTAACAAGATCGATTTGAAGAGGCAACCACATGAGAAGTAATCTCCTTGTTGGAAACTGTCGAGAGGGTCTCTCTATGTGTGGGTGTGTGGCTGGATCTCGCTGGGAAAAATATGAGGTCTTCCCGGCACGTTGGAGCGCATGGGAGGGAATCAACGGGGTTTTGTGGGCTTTGGTCGCCGGACAATGGACTTTGTGGTGGTGTTGGTTCTTGCATAACACCAACAGAAAATGAAGTTGTTTGTGGACAGCCACCGGAACGATGCACATTGAAATTATTTTCTTCCCGGATGGTAAAATGCACAAAGAGTGTTTTTCTCATTATTCCTGTGATACCATGTGAGAATTGACACAAGGAAGAACAGATTGAGAGCAAATAGCTTGATTATTTCCTCAAGCTGTTGGGGTTTAAATAGTGTCTACATGTTCTAAGTAAGGAAAGAATCGATAGTACGTAATTACATTGAATAAATGAAGCGATAATTGATCTTATGCCATATTTATAAGATTCTAGTTATATTCACTAGATTCACCCAATCCTTCTTGTATTCTGATTTTGGAATGATTACAGCAGATTCTTATCCCCATCCAATACTTGATTCTAATGAAACAGCCATATCTGTTGAAGTTCATGAAGACTCTATATATGTATACTTGCATTTTCCTTCCCCATCTTCCCTTATCCCCCTGATGCTTGCTTAAGAGCTTTGCATACCCAGTGCAAGTTTTCCTCATCTATTTTGATTCTGCTTGTAAACCTTCTGCTTCATTCTATCAGCACGAACCATCTGATATAATCACCACTGATATCAACTAACTCGATGGGTTTTTCACCAGAGATAAATAAGACTTTATCTTCCATGATTAAACGAAATAAAAGGAGTCAACGGAAAAGGACCTTGCCGGAACACGGTTCAGACTCAAGTCAGGTTACTAAATTAAGATAACATTTGTATGTTGATGACTGTATAGAAAGATGAAATATGGGGAATTATCAAGAAATCGTCCAAAAAAGCAGCTTTTTACGAGATTAAGTTTGAGAGTTGATAGTTGCTTCTATCTCTTGCAATTACATTCTTTTAATTCGAGTGCAAAAGAACTGACAAATCTCTCTTTGAACTCATTTAGGTTAATTTTCATTTTAGATTGTTGTCATAGTTTGATATCTTCAAGTTTTAACACCAATATGGAGCTGAAAGTCCTCATCAATTATCTGTTTGATTATTTCTCAAGACTTGGTCTTTTGTAATTCTTTTATATGTTTCCTTAATTTCTGATGCACATATAGGAATTTATGATAAAATTACATCTATTTTCTTTTATTTCATTTTTTCTATAAGTTGGTCTCCACCATACTTGTTTATGCATAATATAAATGCTTGTAGTTCTTATCTTATTTGACTCTTAATGCAGTATATATTCCGACAATATCTGAAGATGCGTCTATTGTGAATGAGGCACAGAAATTGATTTCTGAGGGACTAGACACGAAGTTGCTTTCTGTTCTGCAGGAGAATCTGGCGGCCAACTTTTCTGAGTACATGGTAAACTATGTTGTGTATTCAGTGTTCAGAATTTAGATTGTCCGACCGCAATCAGGACGTGATGATACTTTTCTGAGTACATGGTAAACTATGTAATGTATTCAGTGTTCAGAATTTAGGTTGTCTTAACTCAATCAGGACCTGGTGATCAAAGTGGCGGGAATTGTGCGTGCGTGGACTTTGATGATTTGATAATTTGTTTAGTGTCTGAACTGGCTAATTAAGAACTTAATGATAGATAGGTATTGATGTATGAGCTACTAAGAGTGGTTTCTTGGCCTTTTCACAAAAAAAGGGAAAAAAGAAGAAGAAAAACGAGAGTGAAACTTCACCTCCAAAGGTGACTTATTCTACACAATTACCTAATTTTCATGATCATTTTTCTTCTTCTAATAAGATAATCATTTAAAGACTCTGTATTTGAAAGGAATACATTTTCTACAAATCCAAGAGAAATAGAAAAATAGAAAGATGTGTACTTTTGGATCAGGATGCATGAACATGGAGACAAAGGACTTCTGGGGCAACAGTTAGAAGATTAGGATTAAAGAAACAAGGAAGCAAATGTGAATCTAGACATCTATCACTTTCTGATATTTTCACACAAAATAAAGTTGGAGACTACGAACTAGTTGGTCCCAGGACATCAAGGGAAACATGCGTATCAAGTCAAATTGGAAGCCATGTCAAAACACTTCCATACCTTGACTTCTGCATAAACTACTCATTTCTTTAATAAGAAATTTAATGGTTGCACTACATTAATTTGTTTTTTTCAGTCTTTGCTACATGAATGGCTGAATTAGCTTGGCAACAAGGCTTGCAGTATTTCAGATAGACCCCATCATTGCCTAAACGCAATATATGTGTTCTAAATTGTACTTTCTTCTTCTTCTTTTTCATCTTTAGTGCAATCCGTTCTTCTTGATCATTTCATAGATTTGAGTACTTCCCTTGTCATGCAAAATAGGATGTTGACCTTTATACTTTGTGGGCTGAGGAAATAGTAACCGAAGACAATCTGATATTGGATGCTCTTTTCCTCATATTTTATGAGTTCAGCCCCTGCACTGGTGAGCTGTGGAAAAAATTGTGCTCACTTTATGAGGTACTTCATTAATGCTTCAGTTGCAGTTATCTTCTCTTAGATTTGCATTATTACTGATTCTTGCTCAATCTATTTCAGGGATTCATTTCAAATTCTTATAATTTCGGGAAGCTGGCCGTATCAGCCGAAGCCGTTTCCTCCATTTATCATGCCAAAGTGCAGCTGCTGCTTATCCTCATAGAAACTTTGGATTTGGAAAATCTTTTGCAGATGGTTCATGATGAAACTCCGTTCGGGTTATCACCAGTTCTTTATCTTCGGTGCTTACTATTAGTTGGCTTACCTTTTTTTTTAAAAATCAAGTAAGGGATAAAGACATTAATAATGGGAAAAAGCTCCGATATTCAAAAGGACTCCAAAAATAGAGAACTTACAAAGTTCTCTATGAAAGACACCCCTCCTTGAATACAAATAGGAACCTCATGGGTCCCACAAAAAAATAAAATAAATAAATAGAAGACTAATGTGCAAAATCAAACTCACTTACTCCAAAAGCTCTCCTATCTCCCATTACATACTATCCATATTAAAACCAACAGAGCATATCTGACACTTTCCATCTTCTCTTCTGCCTTTTAAATGCTCAGTTGACTAGAATGTCCTTCATCGTATCTGGCACAGTTAATACTAACTCAAACCATCTCAGAATCTTCCGCCATTGTCGTGATGTTATCTGGCAATGCAGTAAAAGGTGGTCTACTCCACTTCCTGAAGTTGAGCTGTCAGAATCACTCCTTTAACCGCCAGCCATATGAAAGCACATCTTTCTTGGTGTCCTTGGGATGCACACTGAAAAGTGTGGAAAGACTAGTTTATCACTTTATCTCTATCAAACAACTTTCTATGATAAAGCTTTTCTTGAGAAATGACCACTATTCCGTAACCCCCATCTCCAAAATCTTTATTTGCTAATGATATGGTTTGTTCATAGAACATTTCAAGCAGATGTTGAAGTTTCTCCAACTCCTAATCTTGAAGATTAGTCCTAAATTGAATATCCCAAATAATATTCCCCACTTATGTTCTTCAAATCTGTTGGGTTGTCATATCTTTTTTTGCATCAAAATATGTAGATGTTAGGCTAAATGAGTCTCAAAGTGTTGTCACCAGATCACCCGTGTCCCCAAAAACTACGCCTACTCCAATCCTGAAAATTGTATTATCACTGAGATCCTCTCATCCCTTCACGTTGTTTCTCCAAAGCCCACACCAAAAAGAATACTGATGTTTCTAGTTCTCCACCCCCTTCCAAAATTCCATATTTTCTGCAATTACTTGTGAAGAAAAATAGTTTCTCGTTGACTTGATTAACAATGTCCAGTAGGTGCTCATTATACAAGTGTCATAGACTATGCTAAATAAACAATAAAATTAATCCTGTACTAAAAGTATTTAATAATTAAATATGGAATATCATAAGTTGTCATTTGATTAAGTAATAATTTATTGAAGAAGCGCAATAGTATACCAAAAAGTAAACCTTACAGAAAAGATATGGTTCTCCGGAATAACACCCTATCATCTATACATATATGAACCTCGTGGGTGTACCAAGAACAAATAAGGGATAAGAAGCTATTTTTCAGGTGTATAATATCACTGTTTACTCCTTCAAAAGCTCTCCTATTTCTCTCTCCATAAGTTCTACGTAAATGCTAGTGGAGCAACATCCACGGCCTACATCTTCTCCTCCGTCTTAATTCTATATGATCTTCCTTATTCAAGACGTTTATGAATCTAGACACATATTCACTTGATATTCTAAATTACCCCTCAATTCAACGCGAGGAAACCAACTTAAGTTTGCTTATTTTGAAAAATAGAAACTTGACGCAAAAATCTAGCCAGTATAGCACGCAACTACAATAAGAAAAGCCGTGCTGAAATTTATCCTCCAAAAGAATCGGTGGGAACGAAAGAGCGGGCAGGAGTGGTGAATTCTAGAGCCATGAGAGTTTTCTAGAAGTATTGAAGATTTGTCGCTTGTTGATCTCCCACTTTATGGAGAGCAGTATACCTGGTTCAGATATGCTGATGAAAGTGTGGCTTCAAGGATTGATAGATTACTTGTTTCTAATGAAGAGATGAGTTTTCTAAGAGATATAAAGCAGGCAGCGCTGCCGAAGGTAGGGTCTGATCATTGCCTTTATTGTTTGAATGTGGCGATTAAGAAAGGGAAAAGGTTACTTCAAATTTGAAGATATGTGGTTTGAGCATGCTATTTCTTAGAATAAGTAGAAAGGTGGTGGAAATCAGATGAGATAAGTGGTAGACCAAAACTGGTTTAGGCTAAAAAGCTGAATATGCTCAAGGATGTTATTAAGAGATGGAACAGGGAGGTGTTTGGCAGTCCGGAAGAGAGAAAGGATAAGATTTTGAGGAGAATTAGTGAATAGATCGCATTTATTCCTCACAAGTTGTAGATGCTGATTTAATTTCTGAAAAAATCTTTCTTGTCAAAGAACTCGAATATATTGCAAAAGAAGAGGAGAGTTCGTGGAGGCAAAAATCAAGAAGCTTATGGATTAAGCAAGGAGATAAAAAATGTAATTTTTTTCACAGATTGGCAAATGCACACAAAAGATATGATATTATTGATAGACTGAAATAAATGACAGAATCGCAGAAGATAAAGAAGTGATCAAGGAACACATCGTTGAATTCTATTTTGTGACTGAAAATGAAAAGTGGAGGCCACAATAGAGCAATGTAGGTTTGGTAGGATTAAGCGATGATAAAAAGGAGTGGCTTCAAAGACCATTTTCTATTGAGGAAGTAAGGGGGTCTTGAAGTTATTTGAAGTGGATAAGGCACCATGCTGGATGGCTTTAACATGACATTTTTCAAAGGAGGGGTGATCTTGGGTTAAGGGGCTTGAGAATTCAGAATAAGTGTTTGTTATACAAATAGTCGTGGAGGCTGAATGACGGTAAGAATACCTTATAAAAATCTCTTATTATTTCTACATATGGTAAATAATTGTTATGTAAGTTCAACACAGTTATTTCGGAGTTCGACATGACTCGAAGTGAAGCTAAGCACTCTGTATTTTGTCGGCATTCTACTCCTAATCTATGTATTTATCTGGTGGTTTATGTTGACGATATTGTTATTATTGGCAATGATTAGGATGATATTATTACTCTGAAGCAACATCTCTTCTAGTACTTCCAGACTGAGGATTTCGATAGATTAAAGTATTTGTAAGTATTGAGGTTGCTCAATCTAGCTCAAGTATTGTTATTTCATAAAGGAAATATGCTTTAGATATTCTTGTGGAGACAGGAATGATGAGTTGCAGACCCGTTGGCACTCCTATGAATCCGAATGCTAAGCTTCTGCCAAGACAGGGGGAGCCTTTTAGTGATCCTGCAAGATATATGTGGTTGATTGGCAAATTGAATTACATACGATGACTAGACCTGACATATCGTTTCTTGTGAGTGGGTAAGTTAGCTGATGGACTCTTCCCATGATAGTTACTGGGACACAGTTGTCCGCATTCGTCGGTGTATAAAATCAGCTCCAGACAAGAGACTACTATTAGACTACTATTCGAGAACCGAGGCCATGAGCAGATCGTTAGATACATAAATGCTAATTGGGCAGGATTACCTTCTGAAAGGCGTGCTACGTCTGGGTATTGTGTTTTAGTAGGAGTTAATTTGGTCTCTTGGAAAAGTAAGAAACAAATATGGTTGCTCGATCTAGCGCAAAAGCAGAATATCAAGCAATGACTTTAGCAACATATGAGCTAGTTTGGATTAAACAGTTGCTCAGAGAATTAAAATTTGGAGAAATCAGTTAGATGAAACTTATGTGTGATAATCGAATTGCCCTTCTAAATCTTACCTTATAAAAAAAAATTGCCCTTCATAGTTCATATTGCATCAAATCCAGTATTCCATGAGAGGACTAAACACATTGAAAATGACTGTCACTTCATCAGATAGAAGATATTCTCAAGAGATATTGTTACTAAAGCAACTTATCATAGTGGGAATCAATAAAACCAAAATACTTCTTTCACACATTGTATGAACTGTTGTATCATTATCAGTATCACAATCATGGTCTCGAATGAACATTTTACTAGTGCACCTCCTTTAGAGTTGAAAGAGTCTCTTGGTCATATTGCAAATTGTGTGATATCTCCTTTAAATTATGGAGGGGATTCTATTGCTTTTTTCTTCTGGATGCTTGACCTGTTTGGAGAGAAGATCAAATAGTGCTAGGTAGCTCTAAACATTCTGAAGTTCACACAGATTCCCCCCCTTTCTGTTTGATTTCTCTTGTTCTTATGGGTTCTTCAACTTCTTTCAAGATTTTCTTTTCTCAGTACATTTGTCCTATTTCCTTATTCTCATAACGGCTGCCTTTTTTTTTTAAGCCAGGCAGGGCCATGTTACTTTTTCATTGTCCGAGGTGCAAGAAATCGATGCTATTGTGTCCACATTTGATGTATTTGAGCAGAAAGAATCAGGACCATTGATTTTGGCATGGGCGGTTTTCCTCTGTCTAATTTCATCTCTTCCTGGAAAAGAAGAAAATAATATACTGATGGTCTGTTTAGCTTCATATCACATAATTGGCTTGCTTGTGCTTTCTCAGGAAGGTGTAAAGTTTTGACATTTTTTTGCATATCTTGAATTTGTTTCAGGAGATAGATCATATTGGTTATGTCCGTCAAGCTTTCGAAGCTGGATCTTTGAGCTTTTTTCTTGAAATTATCGAAAATGATGTACTGAGGGATTTTGATGTGAGTGAATGAATAGCTTGTTTACTCATTATTTGCAAATTATCTTTTATCCATCTTACCTTTCATACAGAGGTAGTGCATTATGTCATTTCATCTTTGCTTTGATATTTGTTACTATTTTCAGGGTCCTATTGTTGGTCTTAGAAGCGTTTTACGGACATTTATATCAGCATTTATTGCCTCTTACGAGATCAATATCCAGGTTTTTAATTTAATACTATTTATCACTTTGTGAAGGAAAACACATCTTCTCTATTATCATGCCTTTTCTGTGTTGCAGTTGGAGGATGGTAACCTGAAATTGATATTGGATATTCTTTGCAAAATTTATCAAGGAGAGGTTTGGATGATTGTTGCCTTTTTGAGCCTTCAAATCATATGCTTTTTCATTAATTCAGACCATTGACGTATATGGTGCAGGAGTCCCTCTGTACTCAGTTTTGGGATAGGGATAGTTTTGTTGATGGTCCTATCAGGTGCCTTCTTTGCAGCTTGGAGGGTGAATTCCCTTTTAGATCTGCTGAACTTTTACAGTTGTTATCAGCACTTTGTGAAGGAGCATGGCCTGCGGAATGTGTGTAAGTAACTTTTGTTTTTCTCCAGGAGTCATTGAGGTTCCTTTCATTTATGAGGCTTGTAGAAGGTGTTGCGAGAAATTATGTTGATATGTTTCTTGAACAGATTTAACTTTCTTGACAAGTCCACTGGATTGTCATCTCCTGTTGATATCAGTAGCTGTTTGATAGTGGACGATGCTTCTCAGACTGTTAAGGTGGTCCAACCATTACACCTTCCCGGTGTTGAGGGTCTGATCATTCCTAGTGGAACCCATGGTCATCTGTTAAAAATGTTCGATAGGAATACTGCTCTAGTGAGATGGGAGGTAAAATAACTTGTGTTTATTCCATTTCTCTATTATGCTATTAGCTTCTTTAACTCGTAGATTCTTTCTGCCACTAGCTATGTGAGGAAGCCAGGATCTAATTATGCTGCATTCACCTTCAATTTCATGTATATCTTGCTGTTAGTTTCTCTGTTGCTACCTTTCTATGATAAAATTCATTTTGTGACTTCGGTTTTGCAAAATTCTATCGCTGAATAGCTGAGCTTCACTGTTTAGAGCTTTATTGGAAGTTGACATTGGACTTCTTTATTTTCCATCTATATTTGGACTTCTTTATTTTCCTTCTATATGATTATGTATGCAAATTCTATAGTGAATAAATTCCTTTGAACTCATTCTAGCAAATAAAGAATTGAATCCTAGAGGGAGTCTTATTGCAGTTGGTTAAACGTTCAGCAGGTGCAAATCTAAGCATTGTGTGTTGTTACAGGTGAATCACCCCTCGTGTTGCTGTGTTTTGCACTCTGATAAGACAATGCCCCTCTTGTACTGGAAAACAGCTAGTAGTGTGATTGAAAGTATAGCTCACTTCAAAAATGCTATTTGACGCTGGATTTCTTATTGTTTGTTGGTCCATTTATTTCTCGGTTATATTTAATGATTAGTCAGAGAATGTCATGCACACACATGTTCTGAACCATTAATGCACCTAGGAAACTGAATCTTGTATTTGAAGTTTGACCAAATCAGCAAATTGGTTCATCCTGGTACTGATCATGCTTAATATCTTCTTTTCAAGTTTTAGAGTGTGGTGCGCAGTGCGCTAGAGGTGAAGCACACCTACATTGCTGTGTGGTGCACTCTGATAAACCAATGCCCCTAATGGACTTGAGCGCAGGACTAGCAGTGTGTTTGAGAGTATAATTTGCTTGAAATTGCCTGATCCTGGATTTCTTGTTGTTTGTAGGTCTATTTTTTGTAGGTGTTATTTGATGATGTGAGAAAGCACGGGAGAAAATAATATATTATTCTCCCAATACAATGATACAAGAGCCCTATATATAGATAACACATGTCCTACTCCTAATACCTATAGGATTAAGGTTATTTACTCCTCTTTGACTACTAAACTAACACTCCCCCTCAAGCTGGTGCATATAAATCAAATGTACCGAGCTTGTTACATATATAACTAATACGAGGGCCAGTGAGGGACTTGGTGAAAATATCAGCAAGCTGATCATTCGACTTCACAAATCTTGTAGCAATATCTCTTGAGAGTATCTTTTCTCTGATGAAGTGACAATCAATCTCAATGTGTTTAGTCCTCTCATGGAACACCGGATTTGATGCAATATGAAGGGCAACTTGATTATCGCACACAAGTTCCATCTGGCTGATGTCACCAAATTTTAACTCCTTGAGCAATTGTTTGATCCAAATTAGCTTACATGTTGCCATAGCCATTGCTCGATATTCTGCTTCTGCACTAGATCGAGCAACTACATTTTACCAAATTGCCTCCTACTAAAACACAATATCCAGACATAGAACGTCTGTCAGAAGGTGATCCTGCCCAATCAGCATCTGAGTAACCAACGATCTGCTCATGACCTCGATCCTCAAACAATAACCCTTTGCCTAGAGCCGATTTTATATACCAAAGAATGCGGACAACTGCATCGCAGTGGCTATCACACGGAGAATCCATAAACTGACTTACAACACTCACATGAAAGGAAATGTCAGGTCTAATCACTGTGAGATAGTTTAGTTTACCAACCAATCGCCTATATCTTGCAGGATCGCTAAGCGGCTCCCCCTGTCCTGGCAGAAGTTTAGAATTCGGATCCATCGGAGTGTCAATCGGTCTACAACCTGTCATTCCTGTCTCCTCAAGAATGTCTAAGGCATACTTTCGTTGTGATATCGCAATACCTGAGCTAGACTGAGCGACCTCAATACTTAGAAAATACTTTAGTTTGCCAAGGTCCTTAGTCTGAAAGTGTTAAGAGAGATGTTGCTTCAATTTAGTAATGCCATCCTGATCATTGCCGGTAATAACAATATCATCAACATAGACCACCAGATAAATACAGAGACTCGAAGCAGAATGCCGATAAAACACAGAGTGATTAGCTTCGCTCCGAATCATGCCAAACTCCTGGATAACTGTGCTGAACTTACCAAACCAGGCTCGAAGAGACTGCTTTAGACCATAAAGTGACCGGCGCAAGCAACATACAAGGCCACGAGACTCCCCTGAGCAACAAACCTAGGTGGTTGCTCCATATAAATTTCATCCTCAAGGTCACCGTGCAAAAAAGCATTCTTAATGTCCAGCTGATAGAGAGGCCAATGGCGAACAACA
>MDKH01071205.1:0-11089 GCA_005239495.1 Nicotiana undulata | reverse complement strand
TCCCAGTGTGTGATGGAAATTGGTTGAGGCTGATGAATTTAGCATTTTATTTCGTACTAAATGGTTTTTAATTGCTATTACAAGTTATACGTTGGCTGGCCTAGAGGGCTCAACGTTAGGCGCAGTCACGGCCTAAAGGGTAGGAATGTGGGTCGTGACAGGATTATGTGGGCTGGATGTTTGATGGGAAATTCCAAGAGAAGTAATAAATTCTGCATGAGAATGTGCAGATCCCAACTCAAAAACATTATCAGTTCTAAGTGTTTGAACCTTGGCATGAAATTGGGTGGAAGCCACTGCAATAAAGGCTTTGATAACTGAAAAAGCATTGCTTTTACAAGATAGCATGTGAGAGTGCATTCATGATCCAAGCCTTAACCATATTGTTGCATCTTAACAAGTGTGGATGAAGGGGAGAACTAAGATTGGGGACACTATAAGTTCCATCAATTAACTGAATTTTATTCTTAGCGGAGAGCGAGATTAACATCCCTTCCTTCCACTCGCTAAACCCCGCACCAGAAAAAGGAACTGAAACTAACACAGTCTCCGGGGTATCTGAAGGATGAAGATATAGAGGATGAAAGGTATCTAGAACAGTAGTCGACTGACTACCAGCCAAATCGGAAGTAGAGGATGACTCAGTAGCAACATGTATGTTGATATACAATTAACATTTCTTCAAGTACTTATGAAAGTAAAACAGTTAATAGACAACAGTTAAAGAGAGATTATCACCGAAATTGAGATTGATCTGAGTTCTGGAAATGCGATTCCCGGACCTCTAATAGAATTGTGAAGTCACAAATCTTCAGAATGAACAGTTCAGAAGCTCCGATGAAAAATCCCCTAATTTTCGAACCCGTCGGAAATAAGGTGACAAAAAAAAAGAATTCAGCAATGGAGAATTAGAGGACGATTTAGACTTCCAGGACATGCTCTGATACCATATTAATCTACTATAGAAGCAGAGAACTTGAGCTTTCCTCCATTGTATAGAATGAGCTCAAGGTAAAGTCAGTGAAGAGTAGAAGAGAGAAAATTTTCATCTGATTGGAAAATAGAATGTGTTAATCTGTACAAAATAGCCACCTCTACTTCTATATATACATCTAAATAACATTGGATATCTTTGTAATAAAGGCTAAGACTACAATAACTTTACAATTGGTTAATACAAGTAACTAAAGTAATTTTCTGGTTCAATTGTAGAACAGCCTCGGCCTAGGCCTCATGTTGGATCTGGTTCAATTGTAGAACAGCCCGGGTCAACAAGGGAGGTTCTGGTTAGGAAATAGTATAACAGCAGATCTAAAGATTGACAAAGTTCTACATGAAGCTTGAATTTCCATAAAAGATAGAGAAGAAAACTTCCTGTCAGTCCAAAATATGCAGGGAAGAAAGGATAAGAAAAGGAAAAAGGATAATTTTTATTTTTCTAAAAGATTTCAGTGTTTCTCTAAGAAAATGAGAATGCTAACACCAAAAATAAACAAATTTGCTCGCTTCAATCGGAGAGAAGAGTTTGACGGGAATGCAGCATGTATCCTAAGGAAGAAGATGACTAAGAAGAGTTATGGAAAAATCTTTTCTTTGTTGGCCTTTTTTGAATTTCTGACACGTCTCTTATATTTTTGCTGATTTGTAATTTATTAATTGGTTTGACTTGCCATGTCGAAAGAGCCCCCAAAAAGTGAGATGCACGCACTTGTATTGGTTTGAAAATGTCAAATTTGTATTCAATAGGAACATTGTTTATATACTTTTAAGTGTCTAATAGGTAACCGTTCTAGTTGAAGAATCTAAGTGAAATTTCGTGACAACTTTAAGGGGCTACGTATGTATTTGTCCAAAAAATAAATTATATTTGCATTGGAAATGCATACACTCAAATTTGAGTGTATTTGTATAGTATTTGTGTCATTGTATGTTACTCAATAGAAAAGAAGAGAAGAAAGTTCGCCGGAGATGATTTCTTCCGGCCAAGAAAAACATTGTATATATTGTGTTAAAACTAAAAATAGAGAAGAGTAAAAAACTGTCCAGATCTGAGAATACACTATCACATTGTATCTACCAAAAGTCAGTCAGACGAATACACTTAGATGTGAGATACAAAGAAGGAGAAGAAGACATGGATTCCGGCATCTCCATTTGATCCAGATCTGCTAACACCTCCGATCTTCCTCCTCCATTATTTTCGTCGTCAGTAATAAATCCATCGCGACTTTGTGATTTTATATCTGTATTTTACGGTAAAGATAAGAGAAACAGAGAGAGAGAGAGAGAGAGAGAGAGAGAGACGAATGGATCTGATGGTGGAGATGAGAGAAAATGGTTGGACTCCGGTAGAGCTCCACCGAAGAAGATGACCGGCTGGATGGTGGCCTTGTCGAGGGCGACGAGAGAGGGAAAAAGGAGAGAAAGTTAAGGGAGAAGAGAGAAAGGGTTGAGAGAAAAGTTGAGGGATCAGTTGTATATATTTGTGCTTTGTTGTAAAATATAAAAAGTGACTACAAATAATAATAATTTTAAAGCGTTTTGATTTATAATAAATAGTGCGCTTTATTTAGCTATAACATACAAATTTTCCTATAAAGAATATTGAAGGAAGAATTTCAAGAAAGTAAATTTTTATGACCTAAGCTTGGTTGATTTATTTTTTAAAATAAGGATAAGATATTTGGACGATTGGATCCCATATAGAAACAGTCATATTCACAGTTCTAATAATAAATATTCCAGATGATTTTGACAAAATAATGAACAAAATAACACCCCGCAATGGGGTCTTAATGCCGCGACCATAACTTATTCTATTATGTATATAAAAGTTAAACTTTTAACATGATGTGATATTATTCGTTTTAGATTAAGTTCACATAATTTTTTTCAAAAAAACTTTATATTATTAAAAGTATCTCCAAATTGTATATGTAGGGTTTGTTTGGAAAGCCATGTGTAAGTACCTGGCGATATAATTACTAGGATAGTAATTATACATCTTGATAACTATATACGATAACAATAACAATGGAATCTTTGTTTGCCAGAACGTAATTAAAGTGTAATTTTCACTTTCATATTTAGTTGGACAGGTGTAATTGCATAGTTAAATAAATATTTTTTCAGATTTACCTACTGAAATATATTAAATAATTATCAATTTATAAATATCTTAAAAAAAGTAAGTATCTTTCAAATAAATATTATAATTACTTAAATGTTTCGGATGGCAGTGCCCTAGGTTTCATATTTCTCATCTCACTTGTCGATGAATGCCTTCGTTGGATCTTCCAAACTCGACTAGTTGGCTTGTGGAGGCTTGTATTGCTATCTCTACTGATTATGAAAACCTGGAGGCCCTTGCATAGGTGGTCTAGAATTTTTCTGATGCCACGGATTCACACAACCACTTGGTGAACCCCATGAAAAATATGGGTGCCTCTGTCCATGAAATTGAAGTTATTACCTCATTGGTGGTTCCCTCAATTGAAATTCCCAACAACATTTACTTCTTCATTTGTAGAAGAGGCCAGACACTTGTGTGTTGGGCATCCTATTTCACAAATATCATATCCTGATTGTGGCTGACTCTGCACCTAGGCTAGTGTCAACCTCATGATATGTTTACAATAGCCGATATTTGGGCCTGCGTTGTAATAGAAGATTCTACTTTATGTGTACTAATGTCGCCCAAACTCAGACCACTAATTAGGATTGTGAGGAGGTCGATGCAATTATAAATACTCAATACGAGTCGGGGTCGATTCAACAGAGAATTTTATGTGGGATTAGGTATATACCTAGTCTAGTGTATGACGTGCCCAAGATTGCACTTCCACATATTGAGTTGTTTCTTTTCTACTTCTAGTTTATATGCTAATGCTTGTAAAATGTAAAGTTAAGAGACAATGTTTTTGGTATTGTTGTTTTTCAGGTTATAAACGACCTAGGGTTGTAACTTCTGCCTAGATGGTTACTTAACATATTTAGAGTTTTAGGGCATGTTTGGTTGATCGGGATACAATATAGCAATCACACGTAATTACTCACTCTACCCCTCTCGGTAGTTTGAGTGATTTTTTCCAATTTGGCTTTCTCAAGTCCAAATAGGTATTTCACGAAACAAGTGATAAATGCTCAGGTCGGGTCTTATTATCTCTAGGTTCGACCCTTTAATTGGCTCTATCAATTTCTTGAGTTCACCCCAATTCCTTGTTAGCCAAGTTTTCCTAGACTTAGTCTCTCTTTCTCAAGTAGAGACTAAGTCAATTAGGCATGAATCAATGTTTGCAACCATTAATTCTCAAATTCAAGCAAGAACTAGGCTAAATATCATATACTCAATCATAATAAGCCTTAAAGCAATCACCTATTAAGTACCCATACCAGGGTTGGGTCACTACCCTAGCTAAGGGTTTAGATATTCATGGAAAATGAAGAAATTAAAGGAGAAATTAAGATAAAATTCATAATAGATGATTAAGGGAAGAAAATCTAATGTTAAAATGTTAAACTATTACAAAGTTTCCCACTACAGTAAACAAAACGGTTATCTATTCTCGATGCACCAAACATAACCTAAAAATGATCAAAAGATCTATTTATACCCAGCTAAAATTATCGGACAAAATTGTCCATGCGGAGGTTGTGCGGCCTCAGAATTCTATGTGTGGTCCGCACTTTGAAGCTGACATGACAGGGTAGCCTTCTGCGGTCGCAAAAATCTGGGGTGCGGCCGCACTTCCTCTGATTGTGCGGACCACATATTTCTGCGGCCACACTCTTGATCTTGGGTTGGAACTGGGCACTTTTTATGGACCGCACATTTCTGAGTGCAGCCGCACTTTGCATTCTGCGGCCGCACAATAATAGTGTGGTCCGCACATCTTCAGGCCCCCAAAACACAGTTCTCTGATTCTTGTCTTCTGCTGCTGCACAATAATTATGCGGTCCACACTTTGTGAAAGAATTCTGTCAGTGACTCTTCAGAGTTTGCGGCCACACACAGTATTGTGGGGTCCGCACTTTGGTACTTTTTGTCTTGTTTTGGTCCTTGTCCAATTTTACTCCTTTCTGAGTTGATTTTCATTTCTTTGGCTCGTTTTCCAATATTCATGCAAGAAAACACATTTCATTAGTTCTCGTGAATACCTTTTAAGCATTTTTAGCTAAAACACATGTAAAAGAGAGCAAATAAGCAGTCAAAATCCCTACTTATCATGGACCTACTGGCCTTCTTCGTTCACTTTGATCGCAGGCCATTGATCCGCCTCTTTAGACAGGTCATTTAGAATATTGATAATTTTTTCCGGAGTTTTTTTTATTAAAGGACCTCTAACTACATTACTCAGTATCCTTGCTGATGTAGGTCTCAAACCATCCTAAAAATCTTAGAGTTGCATCCATTGTTATATGTCATTGTGTGAGCATCTTCTTAAAAACTCCTAAATCGTTATCATTCCTCGAATAAAGTTTCTACCATACTTTGGCTTAAATTGTGAATCTCATATCTTTATTTTCCCTGTCTTAGCAGTAGAGAAGTACTTGTCCAAAAAATTTATTTCATATCTTCCCATCTAAATATAGAACCGGTAGGTAGACTCCGTAACCATTATTTTGTATAATCCTTCACCGAGATTTCCCTTAGGTAGATCGCGTCGTGTGATACTCCGTTTTAACGAAAAGTGTTCATGATTTCATCAAACTCCATCAGATGACTGTTGGGATCTTTGTTGGGTTTGCCTCTAAAGACACAATTATTCTGAATGGTTGGGATAACTCCTGCTTAAGTTCAAAATTATTTGCATCAACAGACAAGGGTTTCACACTCGACTGTTATTGGTTGTAGACTGTCCTGACATAGTCTCCCAGCAATATCCCAAGAGTGGAAGCATTCTCCAATTCATCCTCAACAAGAGGCCGATTTATATTGAATCTTCGACCTCCCACCTCTTCGACAATCTCATCAACTCCAAGAGTTACTTCAACAGCTACCTTGCGACTGCTTCCCTTTGTTGGGATTCTTTTCTTGTAGCCAAGTCCATAATTTCTTCCTCGTGGAGTACCATCTTTTCTTAGGTTAAAGACTGCCCCTAGAATTTACTATTTTGTTCTTTCTACTTCATCGATTGTCGTAGGTACTTGTCCAATTTTGGGTCATATGGAACCAATTCCTTTGAAGAGGATCGAGTCATACACAAAAGAACATAACATGTTACCTGCAATGGAGTGAAAGTTTATGTGAGGAACAAATGAACAAAAAAATATTTGGTTCCTGAATTTGCTTAAAAAAATATTTTAAATAGTATTGATCACGAATTCTAGGCAACGACGACAAAATTTGACGAGTGCAAAACAGGTATGTAAAACTAAGGCTCATTAGTTATTAGATCATCTCTATAGGGATTGGTTTAAACAATATTCGAATAATTTTCGGCTTAACAATATTCAGGAAAATAATCCTTTCGTTTTTGATGGATAAAGAACTAAGAGTAATAACTAAAATTATCAAATAACTGGTTTACTCCAGGGAAACTGAGAACTATGCAACGATGAATGAATATCAATAAGAGAAATAAAGGCGTTGACAAAATATGTGCACAACTATTATTCAGGCTCCGACTCTATTCCAAGTTCTTTCTTAATTTCTGTAGGCTCTTTCGATTTCAACAGCTGATTAAATTATCCTTAGGATTCAAATTCTTCATTCCAATAAATGAGAGTTCTGCTAAACAACCTAATGAAAATTGCTATGAACATATGCGATAATACATTGAATGACTGGTCTAACAAAGAATATCTCTCGACTATTCCTCCGGATTAGGTTAATTGATAACTCTACAAGCTCTTTCGATTACCTATGAGAGTTGTTAAATTCACCCAAACAAGATAACACAATGATATTCGCAGCAAAACTTCTCTTTCGATTAAAGTAGATTCACAAATAACTTTGCGAAATTCAAAACTCTTTCAACGAATTCAAGCAATTAATATAAGTCTAATCCTTGGATAACAATCACGATATAATATTTGTAAATAACCCTAGGAAAGACTAACCATAATGGAAGAGACATTCATCACATAAGTTTTAAGAGAACAAAAAGATATTACAACCCACGATCTCAAACAAACTCTCGTATTGAATTATTCGAATAAAGTATTCCAAGTTTTCGTTGTTACTTTGCCTTCTTCTTTCCAAAAGTTGCTCAAAAATCAAAGATATCTAGTTTAGGACGAGTTTAGGCTTTATATAGATCAAGGAAAACGCCCAACAATTACACAAATAGGCATGACTTAAGTTTCCTGCAGACGGGTGTATATTGCTGCGCACCTGGGAGCTTGGACGCGCCAACCAGGAACACCTCTTATCCTTTTATTTTATGCGCGCTCATGTGCGCGTTCTGACCTTCAGCTGCACGGCTGTGCAACTGTTTTCCTTTATCTTCAACTCTTTTTCTTTCAATTTTATCCGCTATTCATTCCATATCAATCTCATCTACTCCTGCATCAAAAGCAACACATCAAGTTGTAATTCACGCAAAGTATCCCTCAACTCCGCTCAATTAGAAACAAAAAAGCCTAAAATATCACAAACTCAGCTCTTCATGCTGAACAATTCGCTCTATTGAAAGGATTTGAGCTGTCTTTCACTAAGAATTTGTATCCATTCACATTCACAAGTATTGGTTAATCTTATTTCATCATCCTAATTTGCCTTACTCACAATTGCTTAATGACTGCAGACTGCTCCTCCATATAGAGGCGAAGCTAGAATTTAAACGTTATGGGGGATTAAAATCATTTCATGTTACTGGATTCTCAATTAATAATTTACACATATTTATTGGATTTCTTAATACAAATATAAAATTTTAACAAAAGCTATTGAGTTTAACCGAACCCAGTAACAACATTGTAGCTCCGCGTCCGCCCCTGCCTCAATGCGACAAGCCATACACCAATGCATTTATATATCGTGAGCGAAGTATGGTGCATGTTCTAGCTAGTCATGCGAGTATCTGGGCCTCCCATGACCCGGCTGGATCAAAAGATAAATTTTGAGACCTTCTGCATTTATTTGCTTTATTAATTTTTCGCAAAGACTTCAGTAGAATTAAATTTGCACGTTCAATCCATTTTTATAAGGAACGTCTTTAAATTTTTGTTTTAATGCATGTCCTTTATTTAACCCACAAAAAAATGTTAGATTTTAACTTAGTTTATATAGAAATAGTAGCTATTTCAGGTAAGAAAGTGAAAATCCATTAAAATCTGACACAAGTACACGTGAGATGTACTTTCTCGTAATAATTTCTACTAGTAATAAACATCACACCTTAATACAGTTGTAAATATACAGTGCATCTCTAAATAAGTAGTAGTAGTACTTAAGAAGTAATGGTTTCCAAGTACTGTAACAACTAAGCAAGTTTGATTAATTCAAGAATCTCCACAGATCTACTTGAGTTTTCAATGTATCTTTTGAACTAAGATTGGATGGCACTAATTTCTCATATTTTTAGATCTTAAGTATCTTAGTAGGATCTTGTTTTACAAGATAAAGGATAGCTGGCCAAGTGACCTGCCTAAATTATTGTTCACAAGACACTTTTATTGATTATTATCAGTTGTTAAATTATACTTTTAAATCTTATCGATCCAATATAATAGAATTAATCGCCTAACAAATTGCGTATGCTGATTTCGCTAGCTTGTACTACCTTTCTTATACGAAAAAAGATATTATATTTGTTAAACAATTAGAGTTTTTAGGGCGCTCCTTTGTAAGTGTCACGGAAGTAGCAGAAGATATTGATTTGGAATGTTTACATATTAATCCACTTTTAATAAACCATTTTTTATAAAATAAAACCCAACATCAAATCTTGATTTTATCTCAATTTTAGTTTAGTTTATCCATATATGACGTAAATGTGAATAACAAAAAGGATATTCGGATTTTCTTTCATTTCATTTTCTTTTCAAAATTTCAAAACAAGCAAAGAAAATGAACATTTTTTCTTAAAACCCTCCTTCATAATCTTTGTTAGTTATTTCCTTAGTGTTATTTTCCTAACTGTCAAATAAATGATAAACAGAAATTACTCGAGCCCTGCTTACGTGGCCTTTTAGTGGGTCCCATGAGCGGTCCTTCTACTATATTATTTTGCCGGAAGGTTCTCCTACGTGTAACGTGTGTCTCCTCCGCGAATTTCCCACGGATTTTGACCCAAATAATAAATAAAGTTATTTATCGTCGGCGACACTATTTTTACCTTATTTAAATACTCATTGTTTTCTTGCATTACATAACGATATCTTACTAAACACGAGTTAAAAGAAAACTTTTAAAATGCAAATGTATATAATAGATTAAAATATTTTTTAAAATGTCGTGGTATAAAATACTTCCTTTCATTTTTTTCAAACGAGTGCCATTATAAAAATACACATTGTAAAATTAAAGAATTTCTACAGATAAAATATGTTAATATTTTCGTTAAGTAATTACAAAAGAGTTTTATAAAAGAATGAAACGAAAGAGTATGTCTTTTACCACCTCTTAAAGCTAAATTATTTTCAGAATGATTCTTGTTGTTTCCAAAAAATGGTCCTACATACGGGCGCATAACCAGGAAGTGTGATAGTAATCATAGGCCTATTTCACAAGTATAAAATTATAATTATCCCGGCCAGCGTCGTTCGGTTTATGGGATTAGCATTAATAATTTCGAGATGGAATATGACATAATTTTATTTTGCGTATACTCCGTGGCGGAGACACATATACGGAAGGTATCAATTGACGATCTTTCATCGAAAAATTACAATAGATAACTAG
Source organism: Nicotiana undulata (assembly GCA_005239495.1). Classification (NCBI taxonomy): domain Eukaryota; kingdom Viridiplantae; phylum Streptophyta; class Magnoliopsida; order Solanales; family Solanaceae; genus Nicotiana; species Nicotiana undulata. The sequence goes on along the minus strand of MDKH01071205.1, from coordinate 1,242 downwards.
GTAAAAAAAAAATTATGTATCCATACTTATATTACTGTATATTTACTCACTTTGTCTTTTTTTGTGTGTTTACTTCATATTTTGACCGCTTTGCAATTGCGTAGTTGAACTCTTATCTTTAAAGGAGTTAAACCACAATTATTGCCAAAATATTCGAGAATCAGTGAGTTGTAGTTTGAGCTAGCGAGCTCATCAATGGCGGAAGCTTCGAGAGAGTATTCAGAGGAGTTGAGAAGGAAAATGATAACCGCCAAACTTATTCGATTCACTGCATATACACAAGCAGCCAACTAATTGTTAGAAATATGTATTTGTAAAACAATTCTGGAAATAATAAAATAACCTAAACAGAAATGTAAACGTAATGGAAAATTAATCCGAGCTCACTGAATTCACAGTGTTTCCTTAAGGAATTTAATCCCCTCCTAGTACCCAAGGTTATGGATTATTTCCTCCCAGGATAGAACGAATTTCACACTGGTGCAGTGGTACTTCAAACCCAGTGTTTCAGCGAACTCAAAGTTCGGTAGCAAATCACACTTCCTTGATTTCTTTGAAGATGAAAGTATGCAGAAAGAAGGAGGAGAACTCAGAAATTAGTATGTAAAATCTGAGAGAATGGACTTGTATTTATAGCCAAAGTTGGGCTGAAATCTGAAGAGGTGCAACTATTCAGAATGGCTGTTTTTGCAAAAACGCGCATAGAGTAAATGCCATGACATAATTGGCTATTTACTCAATAATAAAGAGGGAAAATTGAAGGGTAGTTGATTTTCTGTTACAAAACAGAAAACTAAATTCTGGATAACTGAAATGGATTTAATATTAATATTTTGTTATTAAAACAAATATTTAATAACATTTCTGTTAATATTTACTATTAACAAATAAATTTGGTCCAAAAAATAATCTCTCGATCGATCATTTGACCAAATCCGAAGCCGAAGCCGAGGCTGAGGCCGAGCCGAGCGAGCGACGACGACGACGGCGCGAGGCTTGTTTTCTTCTCAACTCTTTATTAGTTAGAAGAAGAGCAATTGATTATATACCCATCAAAAGCCTTTTCCTCTTCCTATGTGGGACAATTAAGGAGGAAAACTCAAATATTACTCAAATATTTCATTTTCCCCTCCATTTCCCATTCACCCATTTTAACCATTAATATATCGTTAATTACTCAAAAAATCCCAACAATCCCCCACATGAATGGGGAATGGCTATATCACAGAAGTATGCATGAAA
>MDKH01197011.1:0-28108 GCA_005239495.1 Nicotiana undulata | reverse complement strand
GCTGTCTTCTTGGCGTCATCCTGACAGCACCTCTGGAGCCTTCTAGTTTCATTTTTCTTAGTCATTTGTTCCAGACTGCGGCCTGTATTTTTTGTATATATATATTTCAGTTGTTGTATCTATGTAGCTGCCCGTTGACACTGTGACACTAGTCCTGGCACACACTTGTTGTAATTACGTTGGGTTTCGGGGTTGTACATATTTGGCCTAGCTGTGGTTCAGCTTGTATCTACGGCCTGACCTCGTATCGCTGTTATATCCACATTATAATTGTTTTAAATTGTGAATAACTTGAATATCGAGTTCTGGGGTAGTATCTCCTAAGGATTCATATGTTGGCTTGCCTAACCTCGCCGTTAGGTGCCATCACGACCTGAACCGGGTTTTTGGTCGTGACACCGAAAGCCTCTGTTAATCTCACCTTGATGTGCGTGCGCAGCCCGGGCACCTAGTCAGGAAGCCTTTATGTGAAAACCTGATAAACAATTGAATTTATGATAATTTAGTAAACAGACCTGGATCCGTGATTTGACGATCCCGAAACATACGTAAGAAAATATGGGACTTGGGCGTATGCACGGAATCGAATTCCGAGAACCCAAGTCCGAGAAATGAATTTTTAAAGAAAATTATTGTCTGAAAATAATAAAGGCTTATGAAAATAAACCTTGATGTGAAACCTGTGCTGCCGGGCATGTATTATGGTTTCGCAGCCCGGAACAGGTTCAATATGTGTTATTTAAGTTATTTGTGAAATTTGGTAAGAAACAGACTTGATTTGACGGGTTTCGGATCAAAATGGGAAAATTTAGAGTTAATGAAGTTTTGAGGATTTTCATTGAATTTGAAATTTGGTTTGGAATGTGATTTTATGTTACCAAGGTCCGAATACAATTCTGAGACCGGGAATAGTTCTGTTATGTCATTTATGACTTGTCTGCAAAATTTTAAATCATTCCGAGTAGTATAGGCCGGTTCGGCGCATTGAAATGAATTCTAGAATCTTAAGTTCTTAAGCTTGATTCAAATTTGTTTTGGGGTTGAATTCTGAGTTTTGCTGTTGTTTTTCGCATTCTGGAAGTTCGAGCGAGTCTGTATCACGAATACAGACTTGCTAGTGCTTTTGGACGGGGTCCCGAAGGGCTCGGGTGAGTTTCGGACCCCCGGGAGCTAAGTTGAAAAAAAATATCAGATTTTGCTGTCTGGTTTCCTTCTCTGCGATCGCAGAAGGTGGGTCGCGATCGCGGAGAAGGATTTGGGCTTGGCTGCTGATTTTTCTTCGTGATCGCATCTTCCTCTTCGCGATCGCGGAAGGCCGGACTCTATGCCTTCTCCATCGCAGCCCCATTGTCGCGATCGCATAGTGCCAAGCCAGGGCCGGGCACGGTTACTCTTCGCGATCGCAGGACCTCTGCCACGATCGCAGAGGTCTGGCCAGTTGGACTTCGCGATCGCAGGACCTCTGCCACGACGCAGAGGTCTGGCCAGTTGGCCTTCGCGTTCGCAGGCTCCTTGTCGCGATCGCAGGTAAGGAATCCCTGGGCAGTTTTATTAAATACGGGACTTAGCATATATCCTCCATTTTCATCTTCCTCCTTAAGTTTTTAGAGAGCTCTTCAAGGAACCTTCCACCACTGTTATTGAGGTAAGTAAATTCCATAGTTTTACTAGTTTCAAACATTAATTCCTAGTTAAATTCCCTACTAAATTATCTAAAATCATAGAATTAGGTAGTAATTTTAGGGTTCTTGAGGATTTTGTGATTTTCCATTTTAGGCCTTGAATTCAAGTAGAAATCACACCTTAATGATCCTTAGGCTATGGATGAGTGATCCCTTCGAGAATTTTCAGAATTTGATCATGCGGGACCGGGGTTGGAATTTGGGATTTCTTCAAGAATAGCGATTTTATTGAATAGCTAAGATAACTTCCCACATTGTGCATGCATTGATTCAATTGTACCCCCTTTTGACTAGTTGCGAGTCCTCGGGTGTAGAGTTCGGAGTTTCGGGCGCAATTGTGGTCCGAGGGGTAGATTCGACACGAGGTGAGTCTCCTTTCTAACCTTGTAAGAGGGAATTGTCCCCATAGGTGATATGCTATGTGTAAATTGTTTGGGGGCTACGTATGCGCCAAGTGACGAGAGTCCGTACGTAGCGGCTATTATTGTTATGTTCGGGTAGTTAGGCCCACATCATGCCTTATATGTTTCCTCGTAATGCCTTATATGCCTTATATGCTTCCTTGTAATGCCTTATAGGCTTCCTTGAAATGCTTTATATGATTCATTGTGACGCCATATGTACTATGAGATTATGTTTGGTATAGTATTGTTCCTCTGAGGCTTTATGGAAATGGTTGAATGGAAAGGAATTTGTTTATAAAACGTATTTGTGATATATATATGGGATCGGGTTGTACGCCACGACAGAGTTGAAAAGAAATTGAATATATAAGGGATCGGGTCGTACGTCACGGCAATGTTGAGAAGTATTTGTGATATATATGGGATCGGGCCGTACGCCACGGCAGTGTTGAGAAATACTTGAAATACATATGGGATCGGGTCGTACGCCACGGTGAGTTTAGAAGGTACCTTATGGGAGCGGGCCGTACGCCACGGCGGATCTAAGAATTTGTGATTATTGTTTCGTTCGGTGGTCTTACCCTTGAAAGTGCTTTATTGTTTAGTTCAGTAGTTGTTTGGATTTCTGCTCTTGATATGTACTTGTTGCTTATTTCCTGACATGCCTACTGCATTTCATTATATTCTATCATATGTTATTACTTTTGGACCTTAGTGAGTATCAAGTCGACCTCTCGTCACTACTTCTTCGAGTTTAGGCGGGATACTCACTGGGTACATATTTATTTAATATGTACTCATGCTGCACTTCTGTACTTAAGTGTACAGGTCTTGAGGCCGGTGCTTCTGATTATTTTATCGGAGATAGACCCTGAGCTTGTGGACTCGACTTCACGGTGAGCTTCTTCCTCTGGCGATTCCCAGCAACACCATGGAGTTTTCACTTACTTTTGTTAATTTCCCCGTCTATTTCATCCAGACTGAGGATTTGTATATATATTACTTTCCTTTGTATATTCCGTTAGTATGTCCATGACACTCGTGACACTAGTTCCTGGCACACGCGTAGTGTATATATATTTTGGGTTTGGGTTGTACAAGCATGCATATGCTTTATTTTGGCCATGTAGTGTTATGCTTTATTTCCATGTTAAGCTATAATCATGTTTAACTGTTTAAAATTTGTAAGTGTTGACTTGTTTAATTAGATGGGAAGGGTAACACTTAGTGTAATTTGTGTTGGCTTGCCTAACCCCGTCGTTGGGCGCCATCACGACCTGGATTAGGATTCTGGGTCGTGAAAACGTGGTATTAGAGCATTAGGTTCACGTAAGTCTCACGAGTCACGGGCAAGCCCAGTAGAGTCTTGCGGATCGGTATGGAGACGTTTGTACTTATCTTAGGGAGGCTATGGGGTGTTAGGAAACTTCCCTTTATTCATATCCTGTCATGCAATCTATGATGTACACAAACTTATTCTTTTATTCTCTCACAGATGGTGAGCACGCGTGCATCCGATGTTTTTGGTCCGGGAAATGCCGCTGCCCCCGCCGCCCGAGGTCGGGGTAGAGGCAGGGGTAGAGCACCTGCTCGAGGTAGGGGATGAGGGCGTCCTAGAGCTACACCAGTGGAACCACCAGAGGACCCTATTATGGAGGAGCAGGATAAGGTGCCTGCAATAGCACCTGCTCCAGTGCATTTCATGACAAGGCCAGGCTTCCAGGAGGTCATGGGCCGTATGCTGTGGACACTATGTCCCAGGCTGGTTTATTTCCAGCCGACCCTGCTACTTCTCAGGTGGGAGGGGGAGTCCAGACCCCTACCGCTCAGGCCACAGGTCAGGCAGCAGCATCACGTCATACCCCGGGCACACCGCCCGTGGGAGGGGTTCAGCCCGTAGTAGCAGCCCTAGAGCCCAGGCCAGTTGTAGAGGGTGACCAGCAGAAGATGTTGGATAGATGGACCCGACTTCGCCCTCCAGTCTTCGGGGGTGAGCAGGGAGAGGATGCTCAGGATTTTATTGATAGGTGCAGGGACAGACTGCACAACATGAGGATTTTGGAGTCCTATGGAGTGGATTTCACCACATTTCAGTTAGAGGGCAGAGCTCGCAGGTGGTGGCAGTCATGTATTCTCAGCAGACCATCAGATTCTCCTCCTTTCACTTGGGATCAGTTCGCTCAGCTGTTTCTAGACAAATACATTCCACCTTCTGAGAGGGAGGAGCTACGGGGTCAGTTTGAGCGACTAGAACAGGGGCAGATGTCAGTGACGGATTATGAGGCTAGATTTTCCGAGTTGTCTCGCCATGCCCTTATGATATTGCCTACTAATGCCGAGAGGGTGCAGCGGTTTGTGTTAGGCTTTCATCCAGGTATTAGGGCCTCTATGGACCGAGAGGTGGAGATGGGTATCCCCTACCAGATTGTAGTCGAGATAGCTCGACGGATTGAGGGGTATCGGTTGAGGAGCAGGGAACAGGTTCAGCAGGGTGAGCGGGACAAGAGGGCCAGGTTCTTAGGAGAGTTCAGGGATGTTTCAGCTAGGAGCAGGGGTCAGTTCGGGGGTGGTCAGCCCAGCAGACTTTCATATTCAACACCCCTACTACCCCCTCAAGGTGGTTCAGTGAGGCCTCAGTTCGGCGCTATGCCAGAGCGTTCCTATCATCCTCCAGCCACCCAGGGTGCACGCAGCAGTTATTCCAGTCATCAGAGATCCTCTAGTTCCTATTTCAGTGCCTTACTAGAGGGTTCACACCGCCCTCCGGCTACTCAGGGTTCCTCCTCTTTTGGGCAGCGGGCTGTAGCACCAGAAGGTTGTTTCGAGTGTGGGGAGCTGGGTCATATGTGGAGGTATTGGGGCAAGGCGGTGCAGCAGAGTTATCAGCGTAGGAGTTTGGCACCAGCAGTCCGGCCACCTCGAGGTGGAGGACATGTCGGCAGGGGTTGTCCTAGAGGGGGAGGCCAGCCAGGAGGAGGTCAGTTAGTTCATGTTCACTCTGGGGGAGTTCAGTCTTCCGGAGCCTCAGCCAGACTTTATGCCATTCCGGCCAGATCAGATGCAGTGGCCTCAGACGCCGTAATCACAGGTATTATCTCAGTATGGTAGAGAGGCTTTGGTACTATTTGATCCAGGATCCACGTATTCATATGTTTCAGTGCTATTTGCTCATTTTATGGATGTACCTTGTGAATCCTTGGGTTCTCCTATATATGTATCCACTCCTGTGGGCGATTATGTGGTGGTATACCGGGACTACAGGTCTTGTGTGATCACTTTCTGCGGTTTCGATACCAGAGCAGATCTTTTATTGCTGGATATGATTGATTTTGAGGTTATCCTAGGCATGGATTGGCTATCTCCTTATCATGCCGTGTTAGATTTCCATGCCAAGACAGTCACTTTAGCCATGCCTAAGTCGCCTAGGCTAGAGTGGAGAGGTTCTTCAGTCAGTGCCTCCAGTCGGGTCATTTCCTTCATGAAGGCTCGACATATGGTCGAGAAGGGTTGTTTGGCTTACCTTGCTTATGTGCGGGACACCACCACCGAGTCTTCGACCATTGATTCAATGCCGATGGTGCGAGAGTTTTCAGACGTATTTCCTTCAGATCTTCCAGGCATGCCTCCAGATCGAGATATTGATTTCTGTATTGATTTAGCTCCCGATACTCAGCCTATTTCCATTCCCCCGTATCGTATGGCTCCTAAAGAGATGAAAGAGTTAAAGGAGCAACTTGAGGAGTTGTTGGCTAAGGGGTTCATCGGGCCGAGTGTGTCGCCGTGGGGTGCTCCAGTCCTATTTGTGAATAAGAAGGATGGGTTTATGCGAATGTGTATTGATTACCGCCAGCTGAATAAGGTTACTATTAATAATAAGTATCCTCTGCCGTGCATCGATGATTGATTTGAGCAGTTGCAGGGTGCTCGTATGTTTTTCAAGGTCGATTTGAGATCGGGTTATCATCAGTTGAAGATTCGGGCTTCAGATGTTCCGAAGACTGCATTTCGTACCAGATATGGCTATTATGAGTTCATGGTGATGTCCTTTGGTTTAACTAATGCCCCAGCATCATTCATGGACTTGATGAATATGGTATTCCGGCCATATATTGATTCCTTCGTCATCGTCTTCATTGATGACATCTTGATTTATTCGCGGAGCCTGGGTGAGCATGAGCAGCACTTGAGAGTTGTGCTCCAGACCTTGCGGGAACAGAAGCTGTATGTTAAGTTCTCCAAGTGCGCGTTCTGGTTATATTCCGTGGCATTTTTGGGGCATGTGGTATCCGTAGAAGGTATCAAGGTTGATCCTCAGAAGATTGAGGCGGTTTAGAGTTGGCCGCGTCCTACTTCAGCTACAGAGATCAGGAGTTTCTTGGGCCTAGCAGGCTATTATCGCCGATTCGTGGAAGGATTCTCTTCTATTGCAGCTCCATTGACCATATTGACTCAGAAGAATGCCGGTTTCGGTGGTCAGACGAGTGTGAGGCGAGCTTTCAGAAGCTCAAGTAAACTTTGACCTCAGCACCAGTTCTGTCATTGCCTTCCGGTTCTGGGATGTATACTGTGTATTGCGACGCTTCACGCGTCGGGTTGGGATGTGTGTTGATGTAGGATGGCAGGGTTATTTCTTATGCTTCGCGCCAGCTGAAGGTCCATGAAATGAATTATCATGTGCACGACTTAGAGTTGGCGGTGATTGTTCATGCTTTGAAGATTTGGCGGCACTATTTGTATGGTGTGTCATGTGAGGTCTACACTGATCACCGTAGTTTGCAGCACTTATTCAAGCAGAGGGACCTTAATTTGAGGCATCATAGATTGCTTGAGTTGTTAAAAGATTATGATCTCACTATTTTGTATCACCCGAGCAAGGCGAATGTAGTAACAGATGCTTTGAGCAGGAGGGCAGCGAGTATGGGTAGCTTGGCCTACATTGCAGCGGAGGAGAGACCTTTCGCCTTGGACATTCAGTCCTTGGCGAATCGCCTTGTGAGATTGGACCTTTCGGAGCCTCGTCGAGTTTTGGCTCATGTAGTTGCTCAGTCTTCATTGTTGGGGGAGACCAAGTCTCGACAGTTTGATGATCTATGCCTTGCAGAGCTTCGGGATACGGTAGTCTAGGGCAGGACCAAGGAGGTTACTTTGGGCGAGGATGGTGTCTTGAGGCTCCAGGGCCGTTTATGTGTTCCTAATATTGATGGCTTGAGGAAGAGAATTTTAGAAGAGGCCCACAGTTCTCGGTATTCTGTTCATCCGGGTGCGACGAAGATGTTCCGTGATTTGAAGCAGCACTACTGGTGGAGGCGGATGAAGAAAGATATAGTGCAGTTTGTGGCTAGGTGTCTCAATTGTCAGCAGGTCAAGTACGAGCACCAGAGGCCAGGAGGCTTGTTTCAGCAGATGCCCATTCCTGAGTGGAAATGGGAGCGCATCACCATGGACTTTGTGGTTGGGTTGCCTCGGACTTTGCGGATGGTTGACGCGGTTTGGGTCATTGTTGATAGATTGACCAAATCGGCGCATTTCATTCCTATGGCTACTACTTATACTACAAAGAGGCTGGCCCAGATTTATGTTCGGGAGATAGTCTGGTTGCACAGTGTGCCGGTGTCCATTATATCAGATTGAGGTCCTCAATTCACCTCGCACTTCTGGAGAGCATTGCACAGTGAGATGGGTACTCAGATAGATCTCAACTCAGCATTTCACCCTCAGACTGATGGTCAGTCGGAGCGTACATTTCAAATTTCGGAGGATATGCTCAGGGCTTGTGTGATTGATTTTGGAGGTCAATTGGACCAATTCCTGCCTTTGGCGGAGTTTGCATACAATAACAGTTATCAGTCCAGCATCGAGATGGCTCCATTCGAGGCTTTATATGGTCGGCGATGTCGTTCTCCTATCGGGTGGTTTGAGCCCGGCGAGGCCAAGTTATATGGCACAGATCTGGTGAGAGATGCTTTGGACAGAGTGAATATTATTCAGGAGAGACTCCGCACAACTCAGTCTAGATAGAAGAGTTAGGCAGATCATCGGGCGCGTGATGTAGCATTTATGGAGAGAGATAAGGTTATGTTGAAGGTTTCGCCAATGAAGGGCGTTATTGAGATTCGGGAAGAAGTGCAAGCTGAGCCCCAGGTTTATAGGCCCTTTCGAGGTGTTGAGGCGAGTCGGGGAGGTTGCTTATGAGCTCGCTTTACCTCCCGCCTTATCAGGAGTTCATCTGGTATTTCATGTATCCATGCTCCGGAGATATCATGTCGATTTCTCTCAAGTGATTGATTTTAGCACTATTCAGTTAAATGAGAAGTTGGGCTTCGAAGAGGAGCCAGTTGCTATTATTGATAGGCAGGACCGCCAGTTGAGGTCTAAGAGAATTTTCTGCCGTAAAGGTCTAGTGGAGGGGCCAACCAGTCGATGAGGCGACTTGGGAGTCCGAGGAGGACATGCGGAGTAGGTATCCACAGCTATTCGACACTTCAGGTACGATTCTACGTCCGTTCGAGGATGAACGTTTGTTTTAGAGGGGGAGATTGTGATGACCCGAAGGTTCATCTTATGTAAAATTAATTATGACTGTGTTCCGAGGCCCCGAAAGCCTCCGTTAATCTCACGTCAATGTGCGTGCGCAGCCCAGGCGCGTAGCCGGGAAGCCTTTATGTGAAAACTTGATAAAGAGTTGAATTTATGATAAATAATTGAATAAAGTTAACGGACCCGGATCCGTGATCTAACGGTCCCGGAAGGTCCGTAGGAAAATATGGTACTTGGGCGTATGCCTGGAATTGAATTCCGAGGACCCAAGTCCGAGAAATGAATTTTTAAAGAAAATTGTTGTCAGAAAATAATAAAGGCTTATGAAAATGAACCTTGATGTGAAACCTGTGCTGCCGGGCCCGTATTTTGGTTTCGGAGCCCGGAACAGGTTCAATATGTGTTATTTAAGTTATCTGTGAAATTTGCTAATAAACGGACTTGATTTGACGGGTTTCGGATCAAAATGGGAAAATATAGAGTTAATGAAATTTTGAGGATTTTCATTGAATTTGAAATTTGGTTTGGAATGTTATTTTATGTTACCAAGGTTCGAATGCAATTCCGAGACCGGGAATAAATCCGTTATGTCATTTACGACTTGTCTGCAAAATTTGAAATCATTCCGAGCAGTATAGGCCGATTCGGCGCATTGAAGTGAATTCTAGAATCTTAAGTTCTTAAGCTTGATTCAATTTGGTTTTGGGGTTGAATTCTAATTTTTGTTGTTGTTTTGCGCGTTCCGGAAGTTTGAGCGAGTCTATATCACGAATATAGACTTGCCGGTGCTTTTGAACGGGGTCCCGAGGGGCTCGGGTGAGTTTTGGACCCCCAGGAGCTAAGTTGAAAAAAAAAAGATTTTGCTGTCTGGTTTCCTTCTCTGCGATCGCAGAATGTGGGTTGCGATCGTGAGAAGGATTTGGGTTGGGCTGCTGATTGTTCTTCGCGAACGCAGCTTCCTCTTCGCGATCGCGGAAGGTCGGACTCCATGCCTTCGCGATCGCAGCCCCATTGTCGCGATCACATAGTGACAAGCTAGGGCCTGGCACGGTTACTCTTCACGATCGCAGAGGTCTTGCCAGTTAGCCTTCGCGATTGCAGGACCTCTGCCGCGATCGCATAGGTCTGGCCAGTTGGCCTTCACGATCGTAGTGAAGGAATCCCTGGGCAGTTTTATTAAATACGGGACTTAGAATATTTCCTCCATTTTCATCTTCCTCCTCAAGTTTTTAGAGAGCTCTTCAAGGAACCTTCCACCACTGTTATTGAGGTAAGTAAATTCCATAGTTTTACTAGTTTCAAACATTAATTCCTAGTTAAATTCCCTACTAAATTATCTAAAATCATAGAATTAGGTAGTAATTTTAGGGTTCTTGAGGATTTTGTGATTTTCCATTTTAGGCCTTGAATTCAAGTAGAAATCACACCTTAATGATCCTTAGGCTATGGGTGAGTGATCCCTTCGAGAATTTTCGGAATTTGATCATGCGGGACCGGGGTTGGAATTTGGGAATTCTTCAAGAATAGCGATTTTATTGAATAGGTAAGATAAATTCCCACATTGTGCATGCATTGATTCAATTGTACCCTCTTTTGACTAGTTGCGAGTCCTCGGGTGTAGAGTTCGGAGTTTCGGGCGCAATTGTGGTCCGAGGGGTAGATTTGACACGAGGCGAGTCTCCTTTCTAACCTTGTAAGAGGGAATTGTCCTCATAGGTGATGTATATGCTATGTGTAAATTGTTTGGGGGCTACGTATGCGCCAAGTGACGAGAGTCCGTACGTAGCGGCTATTATTGTTATGTCCGGGTAGTTAGGCCCATATCATGCCTTATATGCTTCCTCGTAATGCCTTATATGCCTTATATGCTTCCTCGTAATGCCTTATATGCTTCCTTGAAATGCTTTATATGATTCATTGTGACGCCATATGTACTATGGGATTATGTTTGGTATAGTATTGTTCCTCTAAGGCTTTATGGAAATGTTTGAATGGAAAGGAATTTGTTATAAAAAGTATTTGTGATATATATATGGGATCGGGCCGTACGCCACGACAGAGTTGAAAAAGTAATTGAGGTATATATATGGGATCGGGTCGTACGTCACGGCAGAGTTGAAAAGAAATTGAATATATATGGGATCGGACCGTACGCCACGGCGAGTTTAGAAGGTACCTTATGGGAGCGGGCCGTGCGCCACGGCGGATCTAAGAATTTGGGATTATTGTTTCGTTCGGTGGTCTTACCCTTGAAAGTGCTTTATTGTTTAGTTCAGTAGTTGTTTGGATTTCTGCTCTTGATATGTACTTGTTGCTTATTTCCTGACATGCCTACTGCATTTCATTATATTTTATCATCTGTTATTATTGTTGGACCTTAGTGAGTATCGAGTCGACCTCTCGTCACTACTTCTTCGAGTTTAGGCAGGATACTCACAGGGTACATATTTATTTAATATGTACTCATGTTGCACTTTTGTACTTAACTGTACAGGTCCTGAGGCCAGTTCTTCTGGTTATTGTACCGGAGATAGACCCTGAGCTTGTGGGCTCGACTTCACGGTGAGCTGCTTCCTCTGGCGATGATGTTACGTCCCGCAATATTACGTCGATATCACATCCCCCAGTATTATATTACGATGATTCTATGCTTCACAGTATTAAATTACGACGATGTTGCACCCTGTAGTAGTGTACGTTGAATTTGTCGTAAGGTAATTGACATCAGTCCAAGAAAAAGATTATTTGGAGATTATAAGGATTATGCTATTTCAAGCAAGTGATGGGTAAATTCGTGAATGTGAGAGGGGAATCAAGTCAAGGAAAATGAATTTCGTCAAAGTTTGACTTTTTGAGATAAAATATGGCCTGATCTAAAATACACGGTATTTATAGACTAGTGCCATACAAGGTACCACATGGCCATGATAGAGAGGTGTATAAGGAATGCTAAAAATGAGCAATATTTTAAGTAATTTGGGATAATTCTTAATTATTGAAATAATTGATTAATTAATGGTTACTGGAAGATTAACAAGTTAATTAAAGAATTTTTGTTGATAAGCTTAATCAAGACTTTTGGATAAGAATTAACTCACTTTTCAATAACACACATATCCATGTCTTAAGAAAAGTACTATTGTATTTGTAAACTACGTGTGTTCCCATTTAAAGTGACACATTAATCTTATTAATTCCATTTCTTTACAATCTATTCAATATCACAGGCCCCTAAATTAACGTCATCTCTTTCTTCTTTACTCTTTCATTATACTACAATTCCATAGCAGCCTATATGGGGTTCAACACCATACTAGCAAGTTACATGTTATGTAACACAATTTGGAATTATATAATAGCAGCGTAACGCAATTCTAAGAGAACACAGTATAATTTTTCTCAAGAGAATCATACGGATTTTCCCCTACTCCAGGTATATATGGCTAACTCTAATCTTCATAGAATAGACCCGTCTGTGTTCACTTTCCGGGTAGGATTCTCTTGTTGATTATCTATTAAATTTATGTGTTCTATGTGCTTAATTGAGAAATCCTTGCTTCTATGTTGTTTCATGTTACTACCATGTTGTTATGCTATTTGAGTATATAAATTGTGATCATCATGTTCCCTCTTTTACTATGTGTGCGATCCTCTTATGTGATGGGTGTGGTAAATGTGACAGGTTGGATTGATATAAAATATGAATCAAGAGATTGTAATGATTTTGAAATACGAATCCAGAGGTTGAATTGATATGTAACATAAATCAATGGATTGGGTTGTTATGGAATATGAATCAAAGGATTGTAATGATATGAAAGATGAGACAAAGAATAGAATGATTTGTGATGGGGATCAAAAGATCAAAAATGATAAAAGTGATCTAAAATATCCATGAATCGACAGGAGAATATCCTAGGGTGAGATGGCCTATCCGATCGGGTCGGGATCAGACTCCATGCCGTACACATGGAGACGTGATATTGTGATATGATGATGATTTTAGCCTCACTGTTTCAGTTGATATGGCCTAGCCGATCAGGCAGATATCGGACTCCGTGTGAACATGCCACGGTGATAATATGAGGTGTGATGATTATACGGGCCTCACCTAGGATGGCTTAGCCGGTCGAGCCGAGACCGGACTCCGTGTGACAATGACACGGTGGTTCAGTAATAATAATAATACTTGAACTTAAAAGAATATTAACCAAAAGATGGCAAAACGGGATAAGAAACATGGTGACTCTTGTTGGTGTTTTCCTTTGCTTCGGTGAATTGTTATATGATGTCCCTATTTGTATCATTGCTTGTTGATGTTTATCCTATCTAGAGTAGGTTTGTTCATACATACTAGTACTATTCAATGGTAGTAACGTCCCTTTTGCTGGGGGCGCTACATCTTTTATATGGATGTAGGTGGTTCTGTAGCAGGTAGCGTCGACCGTCGATAGTGGTGCTTTCTCCTCCTCCATTCAGCTGTTTTTGGTGAGCCCTACTTCCTCCCGGGGCCGTGTGTAGACACATGTTGATCTCTTTTGTGCACGTTGTCTCTTTTTGAGGTATAGCCAGGGCCTTGTCGCCAACAGGTCTATGTATATTTCTCGGAACTCTTAGAGGCTCCGTAGGCACTGATGTGGGTTTTGTACCTTTTGGGTAGTTGTTGGATTTATTCGTAACCGTGACTCCGTACTGTAAACATTGTAATTAGTATGTATTTTTAGGAAGATCTAATGGTGGTTATGGTGAAAGAGGAAAATGGACTTAATATTATGATTATATGCTTTGGATTTATTTCTTGCTAACTAATGTAAAAAAATGTATGCTATAAACACGGGGAGAAACGAGTCGGGTAGGAAAGGCTAAACAGGCTTGCTTAACCGGGTTCACTCGGTTAGGCGCCGGTCCCGTCCCTTGGTTTTGGGGCGTGACAAACTTGGTATCAGAGCCTAAGGTTTATAAGTGTCCTAGAATGTCTCGGAGCCGTGTCTAGTAGAGCCCTTCTTATCGGTGTGTTGTCGACCACATCTATAATTAGGGGGTTGCATGGACATTTAGGAATACTACTCTTCATTGTTATTCTGTATCATGCGATGGAGTGAAAGGTGAGGTTGTTTCTCTCTAACTTGTGCATTGCTTCAACTTTCAGTAAATGGCACCTAAGAAGAAAGCTCGACTCGGCCTAGAGGCCGATGCAACCCCAAGTGTGGCCATAAATTCTCAATCTGTTGGTGCGGGTGAGGATAATCCTCCGACCATGGATCAGTCTAACTCCTCCGTTCCTGACCAGACTATTCCAATTCCTGCTCCAGCGGAGGGTGCCACGATCCCTCCCACTGATATTCCCTATCCTCCTCCAGCCCCAGCTTCCGGTCCCGATATTTCTGATGGGGACCTTAGGGGAGCTATTCAGATGTTGACGCAATTGGTGGCCTCTCAGGACCAGAGATCAAATGTTGCGCCTACGTCCTCTAGCGAGCAATGGGATTCTTCAGGTTCCAGGGTCAATCGGTTTCTTCAGCTAGCCCCTCCAAAGTTCACAGGTACTGACCCCGAGGCTGATCCTCAGGATTTCATCGACGAGATGCACAAGACCCTCCGAGTCATACGTGCTACTGAGATAGAGGGAGTAGAGTTGGCCTCCTATCGTTTGAAGGGAGCGGCATATTCTTGGTTAGAGATATGGGAGGATTCCCGTGAGGAGGGGAGCCCTCCGACAAGATGGGGCGAGTTTGTAGATGCCTTCATAGATCATTTCTTGCCCGCCGAGACTAAGGCAGCCCGTGCTACAGAGTTTGAGGTCCTCAAGCAGGGAAATAGGAGTGTGTGGGAGTATCATATGGAGTTCGTGCGCCTGTCCAAGTATGTTATTCACATGTTGCCGACTATGGAGGCTAGGGTTCGTCGGTTTGTGCAGGGCCTTGGTCCTTTGGTTGTCAATGAAGCTGCTACAGCTGATTTACATTCCGACATGAATTATGGGAAGATTGCGGGATTCGCTCAGGCTATAGAGGCTCGGAAGTTGAAGTTAAGGATGGAGCGAAAAGGTAGTAGCAGTAGGGCCCGGTCAGCGGGAAACCCTGGGGGTTCATTTGGAGATGGGAGACCAGTCCTCGGGAGAGGATCGTCAGGGCCATCTCCGTCTTATGCTCAGTCTTCAGCCAGTGCCCCATCATCAGAGCACAGTTATCAGTAGGGAGGTCGCTTAGGGCCCGGTTCAGGCAGCAGGACGTTCCATCTTCAGGGTCGATCATGAGAGAGTTTCCAGCAGCACCAAAGGACCCTCTGTCCTAAGTGTAGGAGGTGGCATTCGGGGCTCTGCCACCTCAACATGCCATTGTGTTATGGGTGTGGGAGGAGAGGTCATATTCAGAGGGATTGCCGTTCATCCAGCCAGGGAGAAGGTTGGGGCATCGCCCAGCCATCCAGTTCTTCAGCTGCTACATCCTCAGCACGCCTTCCAGCCCGACGCCTTCCAGCACCAGTAGGGTGTGGTGCAGCTAGGGGTGGTGCACGGGGTCGGGGAGGACCCAGTCGGTTCTATGCCCTGAGTGGTCGTTAGAGTGCAGAAGCTTCTCCAGATGTTGTCACAGGTATTCTGACTGTTCAATCTCATGATGTGTATGCTCTTATTGATCCTGGGTCTTCTTTATCGTATGTCACTCCTTTTATTGCTTCAAGTTTTGGGATAGAACCAGAACTGCTTCATGAACCGTTCTCAGTGTCGACTCCGGTTGGTGAATCTATTACGACCGCGCGAGTCTATAGGAATTGTGTTGTCACGGTGTGTGGTCGGGATACAATGGCCGATGTTATTGAGCTAGGAATGGTTGATTTTGATGTAATAATGGGAATGGATTAGCTCAATTCGTGCTTTGCTAAACTCGACTGTCGAACCAAAATTATGAAGCTTGAGTTTCCTAATGAACCAGTTATTGAGTGCGAAGGGAATAATATTGTGCCAAGGGGTAAGTTATTTCCTACCTTAAGGCCTCAAAGATGATCAGAAAGGGGTGCATCTACCATTTGGTCCGGGTTGCGGACACCACTTCAGAGGTGCCTGCTCCCGAGTTCGTGCCTATTGTGAATGAGTTCCTTGATGTTTTTCCGGATGAGCTTCCTGGGATTCCACCAGACAGAGAGAAGAGTCGCATGGGAACACATACCAAGTTAGTGTCGTATGGGCTGCATGATAGAAGGTGGTGACAGTTACGAGATTAGAAGGATTCTAACTACAAGTTGTGGCGTGGGAAAGAGGCCTAAAGGGGGGAATGACCTGGCCTTTGGAGTTATTCATAGAACAACTGCCTAAATGGCAAGGAGAGTATTAAGGTATTCACAAGAGCTATAAGTTATGAAAATGATAAGAGAATCAGCCAACATTCGAGGACGAATATTCCAAAGGGGGGGATGATGTTACGCCCCGCAATATTACGTCGATATCACATCCCCCAATATTATATTACGATGATTCTATACTTCACAGTATTAAATTATGACGATGTCGCACCCTGTAGTATTGTACGTTGAATTTGTCGGAAGGTAATTGACATCAGTCCAAGGAAAAGATTATTTGGAGATTATAAGGGCTATGCTATTTCAAGCAAGTGATGAGTAAATTCGTGAAGGTGAGAGGGGAAGCAAGTCAAGGAAAATGAATTTCATCGAAGTTTGACTTTTTGAGATAAAATATGGCCTGATCTAAAATACACGGTATTTATGGACTGGTGCCATACAAGGTATCACATGGCCATGATAGAGAGGTGTATAAGGAATGCTAAAAATGAGCAATATTTTAAGTAATTTGGGATAATTCTTAATTATTGAAATAACTGATTAATTAATGGTTAATGGAAGATTAACAAGTTAATTAAAGAATTTTTGTTGATAAGCTTAATCAAGACTTTTGGATAAGAATTAACTCACTTTTCAATAACACACATATCCATGTCTTAAGAAAAGTACTATTGTATTTGTAAACTACGTGTGTTCCCATTTAAAGTGACACATTAATCCTATTAATTCCATTTCTTTACAATCTATTCAATATCACAGGCCCCTAAATTAACGTCATCTCCTTCTTCTTTACTCTTTCATTATACTACAATTCCATAGCAGCCTATATGGGGTTCAACACCATACTAGCAAGTTACATGTTATGTAACACAATTTGGAATTATATAATAGCAGCGTAAGACGCAATTCTAAGAGAACACAGTATAATATTCCTCAAGAGAATATACGGATTTAACCCTACTCCAGGTATGTATGGCTAACTCTAATCTTCATAGAATAGACTCGTCTGTGTTCGCTTTCTGGGTAGGATTCTCTTGTTGATTATCTATTAAATTTATGTGTTCTATTTGCTTAATTGAGAAATCCCTTCTTCTATGTTGTTTCATGTTACTACCATGTTGTTATGCTATTTGAGTATATAAATTTTGATCATCATGTTCCCGCTTTTACTATGTGTGCGATCCTCTTGTGCGATGGGTGTGGTAAATGTGAAAGGTTGGATTGATATAAAATATGAATCAAGAGATTGTAATGATTTTGAAATACGAATCCAGAGGTTGAATTGATATGTAACATAAATCAATGGATTGGGTTGTTATGGAATATGAATCAAAGGATTGTAATGATATGAAAGATGAGATAAAGAGTGGACTTATTTGTGATGGGGATCAAAAGATGAAAAATGATAAAAGTGATCTAAAATATCCATGAATCGACAGGAGAATGTCCTAGGGTGAGATGGCCTATCCGATCGGGCCGGGATTGGACTCCATGCCATACACATGGAGACGTGATATTGTGATATGATGACGATTTTAGCCTCACTGTTTCAGTTGAGATGGCCTAGCCGATCGGCAGAGATCGGACTCCGTGTGAACATGCCACGGTGATAATATGAGGTGTGATGATTATAAGGGCCTCACCTAGGATGGCTTAGTCGGTCGGGCCGAGACCGAACTCCGTGTGACAACGACACGATGGTTCAGTAATAATAATAATACTTGAACTTAAAAGAATATTAACCAAAAGATGGCAAAACGGGATAAGAAACATGGTGACTCTTGTTGGTGTTTTCCTTTGCTTCGGTGAATTGTTATATGATGTCCCTATTTGTATCATTGCTTGTTGATTTTTATCCTATCTAGAGTAGGTTTGTTCATACATACTAGTACTATTCAATGGTACTAACGTCCCTTTTGCTGGGGGCGCTACATCTTTTAAATGGATGTAGGTGGTTCTGTAGCAGGTAGCGTCGACCAACGATAGTCGATAGTGGTGCTTTCTCCTCCTCCCTTCAGCAGTTTTTGGTGAGCCCTACTTCCTCCCGGGGCCGTGTGTAGACACTTGTTGATCTCTTTTGTACACGTTGTCTCTTTTTGAGGTATAGCCAGGGCCTTGTCGCTGACAGGTCTATGTATATTTCTCGGAACTCTTAGAGGCTCCGTAGGCACTGATGTGGGTTGTGTACCTTTTGGGTAGTTGTTGGATTTATTCGTAACCGTGACTCCGTACTGTAAACATTGTACTTAGTATGTATGTTTTGGAAGATCTAATGTTGGTTACGGTGAAAGAGGAAAATGGACTTAATATTATGAATATATGTTTTGGATTTATTTCTTGCTAACTAATGTAAAAAAATGTATGCTATTAACACGGGGAGAAACGAGTCGGGTAGGAAAGGCTAAACAGGCTTGCTTAACCGGGTTCACTCGGTTAGGTGTTGGTCCCGTCCCTCGATTTTGGGGAGTGACAAATTCCCAGCAGCACCATGGAGTTCACTTACTTTTGTTATTTTCCCCGTCTATTTCATCCAAACTGAGGATTTATATATATATATTACTTTCCTTTGTATATTCCGTTAGTATGCCCATGACACTCGTGACACTAGTTCCTGGCACACGCGTAGTGTATATATATTTTGGGTTTGGGTTGTACAGGCATGCATATGCTTTATTTTGGCCATGTAGTGTTATGCTTTATTTCCATGTCAAGCTATCATCATGTTTAACTGTTTAAAATTTGTAAGTCTTGACTTGTTTAATTAGATGGGAAGGGTAACACTTAGTGTAATTTGTGTTGGCTTGCCTAACCCCATCGTTGGGCGCCATCATGACCCGGATTAGGATTCTGGGTCGTGACACTCATCCCGAGTGACCTTGATTCACGAGACCGTGCTGCCTAAATCCCGCAACCCATCTCACAACCTCCTGATAATATTTCTACAACTCGGAGTTTATTTCTTTCACTCTTCCACCACTATCCTGCATGCTGGAAATAACATAGGACACTCCAACCATTTTTCCTTCTTCTCAGAGATTATACTGCAAAAGCTCGATTCTTAATCATACTGCTGCCTGAAACCCTCTAACACCACAGTTCTAACTTTCAAATTCCCTATGACCACTGTTGAGAGTCACCCACTCTGACTGGCCCCGAATAGAATCAACTCCAAGGCTCTTTTAGCACATGGACATGCTCTTCAATGAAGCACGTGACTGAGTCACTATCCTTACAGCTTGCCTAGGCCTTAGGCACAAATTCCTAATTTTCCAGAGCCTAACCCTGGTCCAATAGGACCAACTTCGCACATTTTGTTTTTCATATGCCATGCTCGATTACCGCTTTACTCATTTCTCTTAGTTGTAGCAACTTGCCGATACACTGAAAATTCCGCAATCCCATGAGGACGCAACCCTACAACCCAACTGCAAGTGGTGGGATTCCCCCACTTAGCCCGAAGCCACACCCTGCACCACTCCAGACACTGCTGAGACCTGTTCTTATTGTTGACATGACCTTGCTCAACCAATCCGTCCAATCCTTCCGAACTCTCCTGTTAGCATTCCCTAATTACCTAAATCCTCTAGCACCATTCACACCTTCTGGTTCCTACCGAATAGCCACTATGATTCCTTGCAGAAACTTGCCAACCACCAAACCGCTAACCTACTCCCAGGAGATAAACCACCTGTGCAAATCACCAACTAACACTGTCCAACAACGCTACACTGCACACCCTCTACAACATCAATGCCCCATCCCAAGCCTACTCTCATTCACCAACCTTGCATGTCCGTCCGCTCATCATGGACCTCTACTAAATGCGCTACAACATCTTCAAATTCTCCGCCACATTGCATCCAGTCTTCATCCCTGACAACGCCTCTCTGTGGCATCTAACCTTCCGCCGAATAACCAACATTTCGGTTAAAGCTTGTGGACCTACTCCCTGTCCACAAAAAATTTTCAAATCACTTCAACTCCTCCTTAAGGCAGGCAACCGCCTTACCACTGAACTCATAGGCTATACTCCCACTTCTTACTTAGTTGGACTCATTACTTTAAGCAACTACCCAACTCCCGTCTCTGATGCCTGGCATTTAGAGATTTAACCGCTACCTGACACTTTTCACATGGCTTCCTTCATCGCATGTTTCTCAATTGCGGCCTCAATTCAATATCATTCTCTGAAGCTCTAGAACCAACAGATCACCACGACTTCAAACTCTCTGATGATCATCTTTCTTGAGCTGCCTTCATTAGAAACGCTCATTCCAGTACTTTAACCACCGCACACCACGGTCTATAACAACTGCTTCTTTAACACTGCTTCACAACACCCTAACCCAATGCAACCAAAGAACTATAACACCGGCGAACTTAACACGTTCTATTCGGTAAAACATCGGTACCGCAACACGGGTGAATACTCCACCTTGCTCGATGACACCAAGTTTCATTACTTTTATCACCCAAAACTTGACCTATTTACAGTTCATTGCCTTTCCTCTGCGGGAACTGAAATACCGAAATCTCGAAAACACACTCTAGGAAGACCTCCCTTCAATCCATTCATCACCCCCATCCTACGGGCAACCATTCTACCATCATATTGACACCGCGCGATAACCAATCGGAAACATCATCACCATCTGAGCATAGCCTCAAGGCTCTCAGAAATACAGCAACTGAGCTGAATTAACATAATATCCTCCTGCGGGGCGACAACAACAATCCAATTGACTATGCATGGAAAACATCATGTACCGTATCTGTAACCCCATTAAAATTCCTCAAACTCTCGATTATAGGAAGCGCTTCGCGACGTATAAGATTGAGTAGGAAGAAACGTAGGCATAAGTCTGAGAGGAATCAAATCGCACGATGGGATATCAAGAAGGGAAGTACTCCTAATAGCCTTGTAGCCTCTCGAAGATAAGTACAGACGTCTCCGTACCGATCCGCAAGACTTTACTAGACTTGCTCATGACTCGTGAAACCTACGGGAACCTAGAGCTCTGATACCATGTTTGTCACGACTGTTGATACCCAATTTTTTCTCAAATTATTTTTCAAACTGGTATATAAGCTTTCAAAATCACTCTTTGCAAAAATGAGTATTTTTCCTAATTGTTTCATATTTTATCTAAATTATTTCCATATTTATTTAATATTGTATATTTTTATAATTCACAGATTGTACTCTAAAATAATTTCAAAAATGTTTTCTAGTTCAGTATGTCATTTATAATCACTTTCTACTTATTAAAATCCAATTATTTCGTAAATTGGCCAATTGGGTCTTATTTAATTTCAATTACGATAATTTTGCAATTATAGCCCAATTGAACATTGTGTATTATTTTAATTCGAAACTTATGCATTTTTTACACTTAATATTATTTCATTATTGTAATTTCATCTATTTAAACTCAATTTTATTTTTTGTGCAATTATTGGTTATTTATTTAATTATTTATCTATTATGGGTATTTAATATCTAGCCATTTATTATTTAAAAGATAGCCTAATTAACCCTAACCTAAACCCAATTAAAATACCCAACCCAGATCATAAACAACCCAACCCAAAACCCATCAAAAAACCCGACCCAATCCCAAGCCAATCTGAGCCGTTGATCAGATCAGATCAACGACCCAGATTGTTGTTACCTAAATTAAACTCACCTAACCCCTCCCCCTCCGTCTCATTCCCTTTGAGATTGTTCATCTCTCTATCTCTCTCTACAACTCTATAGAAGTCTCCTTGACTTCGTCTTCTCCGATGAACTCTGGTCGCCTTCTCCGGTGGATTTTCACCGGAAACTTGGTTCCATATCATCTCCTGGTCATCCACTCGCCTCTCACCTGCTCAGTGATACCCTGAGTTCTTCAGACGATCCTAGAACGGTCCACTCACCTCCTCTGAGCCTCTTGCCAATGTCCGGCCAACCCCCGGCCGTTTGAGTAAGTTTACAGTCTCTCCATCCTTAATCTATGTCGTTCATGAGGGTTGCCCTCTTTTCTGGGTTCCACGAAACCCTAATCTTCTGTATCTTGGTTTTTCTTTTAAGATACATTTTACATTTACAATATTATGAAGTTTCTCTATTGCTTTCTCCGGAAAATCTCATCTTTTTAAACGACTTCAAAACTAGGGTTCCTCGACCCATTTTCAAAACAGTTCTTCTTTCGATTTAGCTACATATACTATGTCTATACGAGTATTTTGTGATTCCTTGTTGCCTTGAATATTATGGTATCCATGTTTCCCATGAATGCTTCGAGTTTTCTTTGACTGTATTATGCTTTGTTAGAGTTTCTAATCTCTGCTCGTATCATGGTTTCCTTGTTATTTTCTTATTACTGAGTTCATGAGAGTCCTTAATTTCACATGTCTTACTACTAGGGTTTCTGACCTTTTGCCTGTGACTTTTCAATTCATCACTGTTGCTCCTATTTGAATCCTTGGTTCTCTATGGTTTCAACTTGCTAGGGTTCCTGATTTATTATTTGTGAACCGTGGATTCCTTGTAATTTGAAACCTTATTGATTGTTTACCTATTGATTTTATACTGCCTTTTTGTGTAAGAATCCCCGGGCTTGTGATGTTTTCCTTGGATACGTGATTGTGTATTCCCTCTGTAATCCTGTACTAATTTTGGATTCTTTCCATATTTATGTGATGCCTTTTTTGAATAGGTGATTTTGTATGTCCTTTGTAATTCTATACCAAAATTTTGAGTGTTTTCCTTACTCATATGCTACTTTCCTTAACTATTTTGGATTCCCTGTGATTGCAGTTGAATCCGAGATTCTTTCAGTTGATTTTCAAACTAATACCCTAGTTTACTTTATAAATATAATGTTACTTCAAATTTCGTTAATTATATACTATGTACTTGGCTTTATTTATGTATTATGTGATTTCATTGTCCCAAAGGAAGCAAAATCAGTCTTATGAATTGATTGCTTTTCCTTTTGAACTTGACTCCTTAATTAAAGGAGTCCAGTGTTTTAATTGATACTAATTGGTTGTATTTCCATAACTGTGCACCCTTTACCTATGTGACTACTCATTTTATTAAACTATATATACCATGTCTTCTCTCTTTATAAAGACACTCAGAAACACACTGAACACACTCTCTTGATCACACAAACACACACAGACATCTGCACTTTCTTGCTGTATCGTTTTGGCTCCATTTGCTTCTCTCTATTCTTTCCTATTATTAGCCGGCTATAAGCCAAGGCTAATAGGCTATCACTTTGCTCTCTTCTGCTTTGCTCTCTCTTAACACTGGTATGTTCTAGTTAAAGTTTACCACATCCTCAGACAATATGTTTCAATTTTGGTTAAGATTCGTGTTGTTTCTTTTGTGCTTTTACTTATGGTTCCATTGCCTACCATGTAACTAGCATGTATACTCTCTTTCTATGATCTCTCTTCTTCTTCTAGCCTAGCATGATTCCTGACTCTCTCTCTATGATTCATTATGGCCTATGTGATCTTCTACTGCTTCATTCTGCATACCTAGCATCTATTTATTTATGTCTCTTTATCAATTACCTGGCTTCTAATGCACCTATAACACTTAGTATTCTCATACTTGTATCTATAATATATTGGCATATCATACTTTGTGAAAATCTGTAACTCTGTGCTAAGGATTAATCACTGCAAAGATGCTGCTATCGTTACTTGTCCCAATCCCTTTCCCTATTTGTGTTTGCTTTTCTTGAACTCTGCTGAGTTGTGACCCTTCTACTGCTTTCTTTTCAAACTAATTTTACATAAAAGGTCTTCTATTATTCTCTAAAGTCATGTTATTTCAAAATTCATTTTCAAACTTAACTCTTTTAAAACTAATCCTTCCTGCACTTCACACTATTATTAGACCTCTAAGATCCACCCCCTCAGTGTGAGCATTGCTTAGGGACCTTGAGTTCCTACACTGCACCTATCTCAACTTTGGCAATTGCTGGGTGTTGGTATTGGCCAGGGCCCTCACAAGGACCTTTGGGAGCTTTGCCGCACCCAGGGTGTGTAATGCTGTGAGGCTCAAAAGGGGTGAGGCTGGAAGGTTGGGCCTGTTTGAAGGCTCTCTATATAATAACTTCTTATTTTTCTCTTTGCAATTACTGTAATTCATTTGCTATGGTCTGTAATAATTTGTAAATAAACTATTAGGGCTGGATAGTGAATATGGGATGGAATTATGCATGTTTAGTGTAGTATGGGTAGAAATCATGACTTAGGCTTTATTTCCTATGTGCGCAATAGTATCATGCCTAGGACATGCATACCATACATTAAAAAAACATGTTCAGGTTCTTCATTTTAACATATCTATCATATTCACGCCTAGTATAACCTAATGAGTAACAAAGACTGTCATAATGTATTGCTCATGCATTTTATAAACATGACATATAGAAACCATGTCTTAAGGTGATACTTTGTGCATTAGATATCCTGCCCTTAAGCATTTTTATTTGTCAGAATCTGAACGCTAGTTAACATGATTTAATACTCCCATAAAATTGGTTAACCTATTTAAAACAATTTCCTGCAAACATGTATTTATTAAAATCAGAATCAAAATGTGCATGCTCACTCTTTTAAAAATAGGTAGGCAATGTATACAACGCCTAGGCAAACCTTAGGCCTAATACGTATTAAAATAAAATCAATCATGTTCTTCTAGTTTAAACACTTCCTTTAAACATTTTGAACCCTGCTGCTCCCACTCATGTTTTAGCCCACTGAAGTTCGTTTTACTTTTATTAAAACTCCTGCTCTATTTTTAACAATCTCGAAGTTGTGCATCTATATCTTTTACTAATTTTCATTGATTCTTGTTCTATTATATTTTTTAACCACTGGGTTTCCAAAAATGCCTCATTCTGCTCAAAATCGTGCCATTTCGAATCCTTGTTTTGTATGTCTTTCAAGTCATTATATTTTGATACCATTTTACTACTTCTTTTGCTACAGTTCTTTGAAAACTAATAGTTATTACTCTCTGTTGAGCCACTGTATTTTATTCACTTATCCTTTAAAATTATTTCAAACCCATGCTTTAATAACTTTCATCTATGTTTACTGAAAGCTTTAAATCACTGCATATTTCTAAGTTCTACTGCTGCCTTTAGCTACTATATATTTTGAAATCAACTATCAGTTTTAATTAAAGTTTCTGTCTTCATTAAGTTTCTAACCCAGACTCTTACCATTTTACTAAACTTCCCATTTTCAAACTCCGGTCCTGAGACTTTAATTGTGTTTGAGACGTGCTACTTACATGTTTATGTGTGGAGGGACCTGTGAGCCTTTCTTTGTCTTTATATGTTCCCTCATATGTGCAGTCCTACTTGTTTTGTATGTCGCTTAGTATTTTGTCCTTTAAACCTAAGGGATTAGCCTAGTTCCTGCCTTGTAGGATTAGTACTCCTAATCACCCTCCAGGACTTATAGGATGGGACGGGTAATGGCACCCAATAAGCATTCGTGACCAGCACACGCATTTTAACAACATTTACAAGGTGGGAAGGGTAGAATACGAATATGATGATCGGTGCGCTAATAACACGTGTAGCCGCCTCTTTGAGGTGTGACATACCGGGTATTGCATTGAAGTGATCCGTATTACTTTAAACCTAGGACAATTCTTTTTCGAATGTTTATTTTAATGTTATTCCAAAACCTTTAAAGATTTTCATACTTGTTTTAAATCCCCTCTTATATGAACCTTACTTGTTATTTGCTCACCGTCCAAATTTACAAAACTGATTGGCTGGGACCCACAATTGGATATTGAGGGGTGCCTAACACCTTCCCCTTGGGATAACTTCAAGCCCTTACCCCATCTCTGGTAACGCGAACTTGTTCATGAATTATCAACTCTAGGTGCCCTAACGCACCATAAAAATTGTTAGGTGGCGACTCTTCCTTAAACCTCTTCCTTTAAGGAGTTGTCCAAAATGTCATAAACCCGATCTCTCCGTACCTAACCCGTGCGATAGAAAAAAGGGGCACGACAGCATGGCGACTCTGCTGGGGATATTCCCTAGGCTTATACCATTACAATTTGCTTTGTAAATTTGGACCTTTAATTTGCATTTAAATGCTTATGACTTTTCCTATTTCCCGTTATATGCCGTTAATTGTTTATTTTTATAGGTATTTATTTTGCCTGAACGTAACTGACATATCTTCATGTCTTCTTTGTAACCGCTTCCCATTATAACTGTTGTATTTCCTTTCTTTACTGTTTTCCTCAACGTGAAAATACTTGCTTATCTGTTTTAATGCTTATTACTATATATCATGCTCTGCATTCATATTCCACTCGTTCCAAACAAATCCTATAGAAACGCTTACAATGAGTGATTGCGCTATTCCAATATTATCACCCCCTAAATTTGGAAAGGCGTATTTGCAGTAAAACTAGTCGATCAGCGATGCAGTCGACGGTTCTGTGCCTTCCCCTTGAGTTGTCCGCTCAAGGGTACCAGTCTAAAACCCCAATAGAAACCTTACTCTATTGTATGTTGCATGCATCATGGTCAAACCTAGCCAGGCTAACGTGTTGTCTGCACAATAGCCTTTAAGATAGCCTTGTCCAAAGTCCATTGGGTTTCCCTGGAACCCAAAAGGACTCTTTCACGTTCTGTGCATATATTTGGAGAACTTAAATGCTCATTGCTAATTATTGATGTTAAATAGTCGAGTCCGGTGGGGGTAAGGGCCTAACCTGTTTATTTTGCAGAGATGAGGCACGAGGTCCCCAGATTCGGCATGGTCACCAACATCCACCCAAAACTTCTAAATTGGTGGGAAGACTTGCATTCAAGCGACAAAACAGCAGTCAGAAAACACCTGAGCAACTTGCCCTCTCTTTTGGACATTCAGCCTAATAACATGATGGAGGCTGCCACCTCATTCTGGGATTGTGATCGGTCGGTTTTTCGATTTGGGAACAATGAGATGACATCGCTGCTAGAGGAGATAGGGGGTTTAGCTGGTTTACCTTGGGAGTCTCAAGGGTTATTGATGCCTAAAAACCGAACAGGCCGGGGTTTTTTCAAAATGATGGGACTCAAGAAGAATCCGAATTTAGTCTGCTTGGAAGACTCGTACATCCCTTTTGACTATTTGTACGAGAGGTATGGCCGTAGCCAGTCTTACCGCACATATCAGGAAGAGTTCGCCCTCACCTCTCTAGGACACATTCATCGTCGAGTATTCGTCTTCATATTCTACTTTTTGGGATTGATGGTCTTCCCGACAAAGAAGGGGAGAATCCACACCAGATTGGCTATGGTTACCAAGACTCTGATGGAAGGGATCGACGGACAAGATTTCAGCATTGTACCCATGATTGTTGCTGACATATACCGAGCTTTGGAGAACTGTCAACGAGGAGCGAAACATTTTGAGGGTTGCAACCTGCTACTTCAGCTTTGGCTCACCGAGCATTTGCAAAGGGGTGACTACCGTCAAGACATACATAGGAGAGTTTGGGATGATCATATTGCTTTCCATCATCCAAAGCGTATGAACTACATCCCCGACATGTTTGCACAGCTAGAGAATGCCAAGGGATGGGTTGAGTTATTGGGAGATCTGACTGAAGATCAAATCCAATGGATGTTCGAGTGGTTCCCGACCAACGAATTCATCATTCGCACTAGAGACACCCCGTTCCTGATATTGATTGGTCTTAGATGGGCATACCCTTACGTCCTGATTCGCGTCATGAGGCAGGCGGTGAGGAAACAAGTCGTTCCAAGGGTCGAGAAAATGAGTCATATCAGGGCGGACTTCCAAGATGACGATAACCCTCACAAATGTCAAGCTCAGCAATTGTGGCACTGCAGGATCCGGTTGGAGAAGGATACTATCGTGCCTGACAGGTATCACGCTGGTTGCTCTCCTTACTATCTGGGATGGTTGGAAGATAACTGGGGAGGAAGTATTGAGCCAGGTTTCGCTCAAGGACATAGGGTCATAGATGAGAAAGCCGAGGCAACAACAAGGTTCAACCAGCTGCGCAAAAGGCTCCGTGACTGTGAAGAAGATCATCACAAAATCCACATAGACAACAAAAAGCTGATCGAGGAATGGAAGGACATGACCATCACTTCCACACAGAGGATAGCACACTTGGAACGAGGCATAGTT